>CAJQUW010006930.1:0-25036 GCA_907163375.1 Prostheceraeus crozeri
GAATATTTTTTCTCGCCGATGGCGTTCAAATTCACCATACCGATGCAGAATTTCACGCTGAATCCGAATCTGGCCTCCGTTTTCCCATCCGATGGTTCGTTTGGGCGCTACACACCAAAACGTCCCAAATTCTAACTCTGTCGTTTTTTCGAAAAATGTTAAAAATTGTTTCTCGCCGATTGCCTTGAAACTCACCATACAGATAGAGAATTTCACGCTGATTCCAAATCTGAAATCCGTTTTCCAATCCGATGCTTCGTTTTGAAGCTACAGCCCAAAACGTCCCAAATTCTAACTCTGTCGTTTTTTCGCCAATGTCCCAAAATCTTAAATGGCGTCTCACATCTAAACGAAGACAGATAGGAACAAGCCGATTCTTTCAGTGAATTTGTCTCACTCTTAGCTTTCAAACGAGCTATGGCACGACAAAATCCGTCCACTGGAAGCCAAAATCGAAGCGAGCTGTCCAGAGGGGGGGGACGTCAGCGAAAATTTTTTCTCTCCGATGGCGTTCAAATTCACCATACCGATGCAGAATTTCACGCTGAATCCGAATCTGGCCTCCGTTTTCCCATCCGATGGTTCGTTTGGGCGCTACACACCAAAACGTCCCAAATTCTAACTCTGTCGTTTTTTCGAAAAATGTTAAAAATTTTTTCTCGCCGATTGACTTGAAACTCACCATACAGATAGAGAATTTCACGCTGATTCCAAATCTGAAATCCGTTTTCCAATCCGATGCTTCGTTTGAAGCTACAGCCCAAAACGTCCCAAATTCTAACTCTGTCGTTTTTTCGAAAAATGTTGAAAATTTTTTCTCTCCGATGGCGTTCAAATTCACCATACCGATGCAGAATTTCACGCTGAATCCGAATCTGGCCTCCGTTTTCTCATCCGATGGTTCGTTTGGGCGCTACACACCAAAACGTCCCAAATTCTAACTCTGTCGTTTTTTCGAAAAATGTTGAAAAATTTTTTCTCGCCGATTGCCTTGAAACTCACCATACAGATAGAGAATTTCACGCTGATTCCAAATCTGAAATCCGTTTTCCAATCCGATGCTTCGTTTTGAAGCTACAGCCCAAAACGTCCCAAATTCTAACTCTTTCGTTTTTTCGAAAAATGTTAAAAAAATTTTCTCGCCGATTGCCTTGAAACTCACCATACAGATAGAGAATTTCACGCTGATTCCAAATCTGAAATCCGTTTTCCAATCCGATGCTTCGTTTTGAAGCTACAGCCCAAAACGTCCCAAATTCTAACTCTGTCGTTTTTCGCCAATGTCCCAAAATCTTAAATGGCGTCTCACATCTAAACGAAGACAGATAGGAACAAGCCGATTCTTTCAGTGAATTTGTCTCACTCTTAGCTTTCAAACGAGCTATGGCACGACAAAATCCGTCCACTGGAAGCCAAAATCGAAGCGAGGTGTCCAGAGGGGGGGGACGTCAGCGAAAATTTTTCTCTCCGATGGCGTTCAAATTCACCATACCGATGCAGAATTTCACGCTGAATCCGAATCTGGCCTCCGTTTTCCCATCCGATGGTTCGTTTGGGCGCTACACACCAAAACGTCCCAAATTCTAACTCTGTTAAAATTTTGAAGAAAAATTTTTTCTCGCCGATTGAGCTGGAAATCACACCACAGATGCAGAATTTTACGCTGAATCCGAATCTGGCAGCCATTTCACCATCCACGACAACCTAGACGGTCGCCCACGTGAACCTAGACGGTCGAACACGTCAACCTAGACGGTCGCCCACGTCAACCTAGACGGTCGCCCACGTCAACCAGGCGGTCGGACCAACTCACCCGAGTCTCACACTCTGTCGTTGCAGAGGGGGGGGAGTCAGCGAACAGTTTGTGAACGTGGACCCACCTGGCCGGCACACCACGACAGACTACAACCTCTGTCGTTCCAGGGGGGGACGTCAGCGAAAATTTTTTCTCTCCGATGGCGTTCAAATTCACCATACCGATGCAGAATTTCACGCTGAATCCGAATCTGGCCTCCGTTTTCTCATCCGATGGTTCGTTTGGGCGCTACACACCAAAACGTCCCAAATTCTAACTCTGTCGTTTTTTCGAAAAATGTTGAAAAATTTTTTCTCGCCGATTGCCTTGAAACTCACCATACAGATAGAGAATTTCACGCTGATTCCAAATCTGAAATCCGTTTTCCAATCCGATGCTTCGTTTTGAAGCTACAGCCCAAAACGTCCCAAATTCTAACTCTGTCGTTTTTTCGAAAAATGTTAAAAAATTTTTCTCGCCGATTGCCTTGAAACTCACCATACAGATAGAGAATTTCACGCTGATTCCAAATCTGAAATCCGTTTTCCAATCCGATGCTTCGTTTTGAAGCTACAGCCCAAAACGTCCCAAATTCTAACTCTGTCGTTTTTTCGAAAAATGTTTTCTTTCTCGCCGATTGAGCTGGAATCACACCACGAGTGCAGAATTTTACGCTGGAATCGAATCTGGCAGCCATTCACCATCACGACAAAACTTAGACGGTCGCCCACGTGAACCTAGACGGTTCGAAACGTCAACCAAGAGAGACGGTTCGCCCCCCACACGTAAAACGCCACACGTTCGCCCACGTCAAACAGGCCAACCACCAACTCACCCGAGTCTCACACTCTGTCGTTGCAGAGGGGGGGGAGTCAGCGTACAGTTTGTGAACGTGGACCCACCTGGCCGGCACACCACGGCAGACTACAACCTCTGTCGTTCCAGGGGGGGGACGTCAGCGAAAATTTTTTCTCTCCGATGGCGTTCAAATTCACCATACCGATGCAGAATTTCACGCTGAATCCGAATCTGGCCTCCGTTTTCCAATCCGATGGTTCGTTTGGGCGCTACACACCAAAACGTCCCAAATTCTAACTCTGTCGTTTTTTCGAAAAATGTTGAAAATTTTTTCTCGCCGATTGCCTTGAAACTCACCATACAGATAGAGAATTTCACGCTGAATCCAAATCTGAAATCCGTTTTCCAATCCGATGCTTCGTTTTGAAGCTACAGCCCAAAACGTCCCAAATTCTAACTCTGTCGTTTTTTCGAAAAATGTTAAAAATTTTTTCTCGCCGATTGCCTTGAAACTCACCATACAGATAGAGAATTTCACGCTGATTCCAAATCTGAAATCCGTTTTCCAATCCGATGCTTCGTTTTGAAGCTACAGCCCAAAACGTCCCAAATTCTAACTCTGTCGTTTTTCGCCAATGTCCCAAAATCTTAAATGGCGTCTCACATCTAAACGAAGACAGATAGGAACAAGCCGATTGTTTCAGTGAATTTGTCTCACTCTTAGCTTTCAAACGAGCTATGGCACGACAAAATCCGTCCACTGGAAGCCAAAATCGAAGCGAGCTGTCCAGAGGGGGGGGACGTCAGCGAAAATTTTTCTCTCCGATGGCGTTCAAATTCACCATACCGATGCAGAATTTCACGCTGAATCCGAATCTGGCCTCCGTTTTCCCATCCGATGGTTCGTTTGGGCGCTACACACCAAAACGTCCCAAATTCTAACTCTGTTAAAATTTTGAAGAAAAATTTTTTCTCGCCGATTGAGCTGGAAATCACACCACAGATGCAGAATTTTACGCTGAATCCGAATCTGGCAGCCATTTCACCATCCACGACAACCTAGACGGTCGCCCACGTGAACCTAGACGGTCGAACACGTCAACCTAGACGGTCGCCCACGTCAACCTAGACGGTCGCCCACGTCAACCAGGCGGTCGGACCAACTCACCCGAGTCTCACACTCTGTCGTTGCAGAGGGGGGGGGAGTCAGCGAACAGTTTGTGAACGTGGACCCACCTGGCCGGCACACCACGACAGACTACAACCTCTGTCGTTCCAGGGGGGGACGTCAGCGAAAATTTTTTCTCTCCGATGGCGTTCAAATTCACCATACCGATGCAGAATTTCACGCTGAATCCGAATCTGGCCTCCGTTTTCTCATCCGATGCTTCGTTTGGGCGCTACACACCAAAACGTCCCAAATTCTAACTCTGTCGTTTTTTCGAAAAATGTTGAAAATTTTTTCTCGCCGATTGCCTTGAAACTCACCATACAGATAGAGAATTTCACGCTGATTCCAAATCTGAAATCCGTTTTCCAATCCGATGCTTCGTTTTGAAGCTACAGCCCAAAACGTCCCAAATTCTAACTCTGTCGTTTTTTCGAAAAATGTTAAAAATTTTTTCTCGCCGATTGCCTTGAAACTCACCATACAGATAGAGAATTTCACGCTGATTCCAAATCTGAAATCCGTTTTCCAATCCGATGCTTCGTTTTGAAGCTACAGCCCAAAACGTCCCAAATTCTAACTCTGTCGTTTTTCGCCAATGTCCCAAAATCTTAAATGGCGTCTCACATCTAAACGAAGACAGATAGGAACAAGCCGATTGTTTCAGTGAATTTGTCTCACTCTTAGCTTTCAAACGAGCTATGGCACGACAAAATCCGTCCACTGGAAGCCAAAATCGAAGCGAGCTGTCCAGAGGGGGGGGACGTCAGCGAAAATTTTTCTCTCCGATGGCGTTCAAATTCACCATACCGATGCAGAATTTCACGCTGAATCCGAATCTGGCCTCCGTTTTCCCATCCGATGGTTCGTTTGGGCGCTACACACCAAAACGTCCCAAATTCTAACTCTGTTAAAATTTTGAAGAAAAATTTTTTCTCGCCGATTGAGCTGGAAATCACACCACAGATGCAGAATTTTACGCTGAATCCGAATCTGGCAGCCATTTCACCATCCACGACAACCTAGACGGTCGCCCACGTGAACCTAGACGGTCGAACACGTCAACCTAGACGGTCGCCCACGTCAACCTAGACGGTCGCCCACGTCAACCAGGCGGTCGGACCAACTCACCCGAGTCTCACACTCTGTCGTTGCAGAGGGGGGGGGAGTCAGCGAACAGTTTGTGAACGTGGACCCACCTGGCCGGCACACCACGACAGACTACAACCTCTGTCGTTCCAGGGGGGGACGTCAGCGAAAATTTTTTCTCTCCGATGGCGTTCAAATTCACCATACCGATGCAGAATTTCACGCTGAATCCGAATCTGGCCTCCGTTTTCTCATCCGATGGTTCGTTTGGGCGCTACACACCAAAACGTCCCAAATTCTAACTCTGTCGTTTTTTCGAAAAATGTTGAAAAATTTTTCTCGCCGATTGCCTTGAAACTCACCATACAGATAGAGAATTTCACGCTGATTCCAAATCTGAAATCCGTTTTCCAATCCGATGCTTCGTTTTGAAGCTACAGCCCAAAACGTCCCAAATTCTAACTCTGTCGTTTTTCGCCAATGTCCCAAAATCTTAAATGGCGTCTCACATCTAAACGAAGACAGATAGGAACAAGCCGATTGTTTCAGTGAATTTGTCTCACTCTTAGCTTTCAAACGAGCTATGGCACGACAAAATCCGTCCACTGGAAGCCAAAATCGAAGCGAGCTGTCCAGAGGGGGGGGACGTCAGCGAAAATTTTTCTCTCCGATGGCGTTCAAATTCACCATACCGATGCAGAATTTCACGCTGAATCCGAATCTGGCCTCCGTTTTCCCATCCGATGGTTCGTTTGGGCGCTACACACCAAAACGTCCCAAATTCTAACTCTGTTAAAATTTTGAAGAAAAATTTTTTCTCGCCGATTGAGCTGGAAATCACACCACAGATGCAGAATTTTACGCTGAATCCGAATCTGGCAGCCATTTCACCATCCACGACAACCTAGACGGTCGCCCACGTGAACCTAGACGGTCGAACACGTCAACCTAGACGGTCGCCCACGTCAACCTAGACGGTCGCCCACGTCAACCAGGCGGTCGGACCAACTCACCCGAGTCTCACACTCTGTCGTTGCAGAGGGGGGGGGAGTCAGCGAACAGTTTGTGAACGTGGACCCACCTGGCCGGCACACCACGACAGACTACAACCTCTGTCGTTCCAGGGGGGGACGTCAGCGAAAATTTTTTCTCTCCGATGGCGTTCAAATTCACCATACCGATGCAGAATTTCACGCTGAATCCGAATCTGGCCTCCGTTTTCTCATCCGATGGTTCGTTTGGGCGCTACACACCAAAACGTCCCAAATTCTAACTCTGTCGTTTTTTCGAAAAATGTTGAAAAATTTTTTCTCGCCGATTGCCTTGAAACTCACCATACAGATAGAGAATTTCACGCTGATTCCAAATCTGAAATCCGTTTTCCAATCCGATGCTTCGTTTTGAAGCTACAGCCCAAAACGTCCCAAATTCTAACTCTGTCGTTTTTTCGAAAAATGTTAAAAAATTTTTCTCGCCGATTGCCTTGAAACTCACCATACAGATAGAGAATTTCACGCTGATTCCAAATCTGAAATCCGTTTTCCAATCCGATGCTTCGTTTTGAAGCTACAGCCCAAAACGTCCCAAATTCTAACTCTGTCGTTTTTTCGAAAAATGTTAAAAAATTTTTCTCGCCGATTGCCTTGAAACTCACCATACAGATAGAGAATTTCACGCTGATTCCAAATCTGAAATCCGTTTTCCAATCCGATGCTTCGTTTTGAAGCTACAGCCCAAAACGTCCCAAATTCTAACTCTGTCGTTTTTCGCCAATGTCCCAAAATCTTAAATGGCGTCTCACATCTAAACGAAGACAGATAGGAACAAGCCGATTGTTTCAGTGAATTTGTCTCACTCTTAGCTTTCAAACGAGCTATGGCACGACAAAATCCGTCCACTGGAAGCCAAAATCGAAGCGAGCTGTCCAGAGGGGGGGGGACGTCAGCGAAAATTTTTCTCTCCGATGGCGTTCAAATTCACCATACCGATGCAGAATTTCACGCTGAATCCGAATCTGGCCTCCGTTTTCCCATCCGATGGTTCGTTTGGGCGCTACACACCAAAACGTCCCAAATTCTAACTCTGTCGTTTTTTTCGAAAAATGTTAAAAAAATTTTCTCGCCGATTGCCTTGAAACTCACCATATAGATAGAGAATTTCACGCTGATTCCAAATCTGAAATCCGTTTTCCAATCCGATGCTTCGTTTTGAAGCTACAGCCCAAAACGTCCCAAATTCTAACTCTGTCGTTTTTCGCCAATGTCCCAAAATCTTAAATGGCGTCTCACATCTAAACGAAGACAGATAGGAACAAGCCGATTCTTTCAGTGAATTTGTCTCACTCTTAGCTTTCAAACGAGCTATGGCACGACAAAATCCGTCCACTGGAAGCCAAAATCGAAGCGAGCTGTCCAGAGGGGGGGACGTCAGCGAAAATTTTTCTCTCCGATGGCGTTCAAATTCACCATACCGATGCAGAATTTCACGCTGAATCCGAATCTGGCCTCCGTTTTCCCATCCGATGGTTCGTTTGGGCGCTACACACCAAAACGTCCCAAATTCTAACTCTGTTAAAATTTTGAAGAAAAATTTTTTCTCGCCGATTGAGCTGGAAATCACACCACAGATGCAGAATTTTACGCTGAATCCGAATCTGGCAGCCATTTCACCATCCACGACAACCTAGACGGTCGCCCACGTGAACCTAGACGGTCGAACACGTCAACCTAGACGGTCGCCCACGTCAACCTAGACGGTCGCCCACGTCAACCAGGCGGTCGGACCAACTCACCCGAGTCTCACACTCTGTCGTTGCAGAGGGGGGGGAGTCAGCGAACAGTTTGTGAACGTGGACCCACCTGGCCGGCACACCACGACAGACTACAACCTCTGTCGTTCCAGGGGGGGACGTCAGCGAAAATTTTTTCTCTCCGATGGCGTTCAAATTCACCATACCGATGCAGAATTTCACGCTGAATCCGAATCTGGCCTCCGTTTTCTCATCCGATGGTTCGTTTGGGCGCTACACACCAAAACGTCCCAAATTCTAACTCTGTCGTTTTTTCGAAAAATGTTGAAAAATTTTTTCTCGCCGATTGCCTTGAAACTCACCATACAGATAGAGAATTTCACGCTGATTCCAAATCTGAAATCCGTTTTCCAATCCGATGCTTCGTTTTGAAGCTACAGCCCAAAACGTCCCAAATTCTAACTCTGTCGTTTTTTCGAAAAATGTTAAAAAATTTTTCTCGCCGATTGCCTTGAAACTCACCATACAGATAGAGAATTTCACGCTGATTCCAAATCTGAAATCCGTTTTCCAATCCGATGCTTCGTTTTGAAGCTACAGCCCAAAACGTCCCAAATTCTAACTCTGTCGTTTTTCGCCAATGTCCCAAAATCTTAAATGGCGTCTCACATCTAAACGAAGACAGATAGGAACAAGCCGATTGTTTCAGTGAATTTGTCTCACTCTTAGCTTTCAAACGAGCTATGGCACGACAAAATCCGTCCACTGGAAGCCAAAATCGAAGCGAGCTGTCCAGAGGGGGGGGGACGTCAGCGAAAATTTTTCTCTCCGATGGCGTTCAAATTCACCATACCGATGCAGAATTTCACGCTGAATCCGAATCTGGCCTCCGTTTTCCCATCCGATGGTTCGTTTGGGCGCTACACACCAAAACGTCCCAAATTCTAACTCTGTCGTTTTTTCGAAAAATGTTAAAAAATTTTTCTCGCCGATTGCCTTGAAACTCACCATACAGATAGAGAATTTCACGCTGATTCCAAATCTGAAATCCGTTTTCCAATCCGATGCTTCGTTTTGAAGCTACAGCCCAAAACGTCCCAAATTCTAACTCTGTCGTTTTTCGCCAATGTCCCAAAATCTTAAATGGCGTCTCACATCTAAACGAAGACAGATAGGAACAAGCCGATTCTTTCAGTGAATTTGTCTCACTCTTAGCTTTCAAACGAGCTATGGCACGACAAAATCCGTCCACTGGAAGCCAAAATCGAAGCGAGCTGTCCAGAGGGGGGGACGTCAGCGAAAATTTTTCTCTCCGATGGCGTTCAAATTCACCATACCGATGCAGAATTTCACGCTGAATCCGAATCTGGCCTCCGTTTTCCCATCCGATGGTTCGTTTGGGCGCTACACACCAAAACGTCCCAAATTCTAACTCTGTTAAAATTTTGAAGAAAAATTTTTTCTCGCCGATTGAGCTGGAAATCACACCACAGATGCAGAATTTTACGCTGAATCCGAATCTGGCAGCCATTTCACCATCCACGACAACCTAGACGGTCGCCCACGTGAACCTAGACGGTCGAACACGTCAACCTAGACGGTCGCCCACGTCAACCTAGACGGTCGCCCACGTCAACCAGGCGGTCGGACCAACTCACCCGAGTCTCACACTCTGTCGTTGCAGAGGGGGGGGGAGTCAGCGAACAGTTTGTGAACGTGGACCCACCTGGCCGGCACACCACGACAGACTACAACCTCTGTCGTTCCAGGGGGGGACGTCAGCGAAAATTTTTTCTCTCCGATGGCGTTCAAATTCACCATACCGATGCAGAATTTCACGCTGAATCCGAATCTGGCCTCCGTTTTCTCATCCGATGCTTCGTTTGGGCGCTACACACCAAAACGTCCCAAATTCTAACTCTGTCGTTTTTTCGAAAAATGTTGAAAATTTTTTCTCGCCGATTGCCTTGAAACTCACCATACAGATAGAGAATTTCACGCTGATTCCAAATCTGAAATCCGTTTTCCAATCCGATGCTTCGTTTTGAAGCTACAGCCCAAAACGTCCCAAATTCTAACTCTGTCGTTTTTTCGAAAAATGTTAAAAATTTTTTCTCGCCGATTGCCTTGAAACTCACCATACAGATAGAGAATTTCACGCTGATTCCAAATCTGAAATCCGTTTTCCAATCCGATGCTTCGTTTTGAAGCTACAGCCCAAAACGTCCCAAATTCTAACTCTGTCGTTTTTCGCCAATGTCCCAAAATCTTAAATGGCGTCTCACATCTAAACGAAGACAGATAGGAACAAGCCGATTGTTTCAGTGAATTTGTCTCACTCTTAGCTTTCAAACGAGCTATGGCACGACAAAATCCGTCCACTGGAAGCCAAAATCGAAGCGAGCTGTCCAGAGGGGGGGGACGTCAGCGAAAATTTTTCTCTCCGATGGCGTTCAAATTCACCATACCGATGCAGAATTTCACGCTGAATCCGAATCTGGCCTCCGTTTTCCCATCCGATGGTTCGTTTGGGCGCTACACACCAAAACGTCCCAAATTCTAACTCTGTCGTTTTTTCGAAAAATGTTAAAAATTGTTTCTCGCCGATTGCCTTGAAACTCACCATACAGATAGAGAATTTCACGCTGATTCCAAATCTGAAATCCGTTTTCCAATCCGATGCTTCGTTTTGAAGCTACAGCCCAAAACGTCCCAAATTCTAACTCTGTCGTTTTTCGCCAATGTCCCAAAATCTTAAATGGCGTCTCACATCTAAACGAAGACAGATAGGAACAAGCCGATTCTTTCAGTGAATTTGTCTCACTCTTAGCTTTCAAACGAGCTATGGCACGACAAAATCCGTCCACTGGAAGCCAAAATCGAAGCGAGGTGTCCAGAGGGGGGGGACGTCAGCGAAAATTTTTCTCTCCGATGGCGTTCAAATTCACCATACCGATGCAGAATTTCACGCTGAATCCGAATCTGGCCTCCGTTTTCCCATCCGATGGTTCGTTTGGGCGCTACACACCAAAACGTCCCAAATTCTAACTCTGTCGTTTTTTCGAAAAATGTTGAAAATTTTTTCTCGCCGATTGCCTTGAAACTCACCATACAGATAGAGAATTTCACGCTGATTCCAAATCTGAAATCCGTTTTCCAATCCGATGCTTCGTTTTGAAGCTACAGCCCAAAACGTCCCAAATTCTAACTCTGTCGGTCGCCCACGTCCCAGGCGTCGGAAACTCAAGTCTCACACTCTGTCGTTGCAGAGGGGGGGGAGTCAGCCGATTGTTTGTGAATTGGACCCACCTGGCCGTCACACGAGCTATGCACGACAGACTACAACCTCTGTCGTTCCAGGGGGGGACGTCAGCGAAAATTTTTTCTCTCCGATGGCGTTCAAATTCACCATACCGATGCAGAATTTCACGCTGAATCCGAATCTGAAATCCGTTTTCTCATCCGATGGTTCGTTTGGGCGCTACACACCAAAACGTCCCAAATTCTAACTCTGTCGTTTTTTCGAAAAATGTTAAAAAATTTTTCTCGCCGATTGCCTTGAAACTCACCATACAGATAGAGAATTTCACGCTGATTCCAAATCTGAAATCCGTTTTCCAATCCGATGCTTCGTTTTGAAGCTACAGCCCAAAACGTCCCAAATTCTAACTCTGTCGTTTTTCGCCAATGTCCCAAAATCTTAAATGGCGTCTCACATCTAAACGAAGACAGATAGGAACAAGCCGATTGTTTCAGTGAATTTGTCTCACTCTTAGCTTTCAAACGAGCTATGGCACGACAAAATCCGTCCACTGGAAGCCAAAATCGAAGCGAGCTGTCCAGAGGGGGGGGACGTCAGCGAAAATTTTTCTCTCCGATGGCGTTCAAATTCACCATACCGATGCAGAATTTCACGCTGAATCCGAATCTGGCCTCCGTTTTCCCATCCGATGGTTCGTTTGGGCGCTACACACCAAAACGTCCCAAATTCTAACTCTGTTAAAATTTTGAAGAAAAATTTTTTCTCGCCGATTGAGCTGGAAATCACACCACAGATGCAGAATTTTACGCTGAATCCGAATCTGGCAGCCATTTCACCATCCACGACAACCTAGACGGTCGCCCACGTGAACCTAGACGGTCGAACACGTCAACCTAGACGGTCGCCCACGTCAACCTAGACGGTCGCCCACGTCAACCAGGCGGTCGGACCAACTCACCCGAGTCTCACACTCTGTCGTTGCAGAGGGGGGGGGAGTCAGCGAACAGTTTGTGAACGTGGACCCACCTGGCCGGCACACCACGACAGACTACAACCTCTGTCGTTCCAGGGGGGGACGTCAGCGAAAATTTTTTCTCTCCGATGGCGTTCAAATTCACCATACCGATGCAGAATTTCACGCTGAATCCGAATCTGG
The DNA here is from genome assembly GCA_907163375.1 of Prostheceraeus crozeri. Taxonomy (NCBI): domain Eukaryota; kingdom Metazoa; phylum Platyhelminthes; order Polycladida; family Euryleptidae; genus Prostheceraeus; species Prostheceraeus crozeri. Next base: position 12,018 of record CAJQUW010006930.1, read on the forward strand.
CCTCCGTTTTCTCATCCGATGGTTCGTTTGGGCGCTACACACCAAAACGTCCCAAATTCTAACTCTGTCGTTTTTTCGAAAAATGTTGAAAATTTTTTCTCGCCGATTGCCTTGAAACTCACCATACAGATAGAGAATTTCACGCTGATTCCAAATCTGAAATCCGTTTTCCAATCCGATGCTTCGTTTTGAAGCTACAGCCAAAACGTCCCAAATTCTAACTCTGTCGTTTTTTCGAAAAATGTTAAAAAATTTTTCTCGCCGATTGCCTTGAAACTCACCATACAGATAGAGAATTTCACGCTGATTCCAAATCTGAAATCCGTTTTCCAATCCGATGCTTCGTTTTGAAGCTACAGCCCAAAACGTCCCAAATTCTAACTCTGTCGTTTTTCGCCAATGTCCCAAAATCTTAAATGGCGTCTCACATCTAAACGAAGACAGATAGGAACAAGCCGATTCTTTCAGTGAATTTGTCTCACTCTTAGCTTTCAAACGAGCTATGGCACGACAAAATCCGTCCACTGGAAGCCAAAATCGAAGCGAGCTGTCCAGAGGGGGGGGGACGTCAGCGAAAATTTTTCTCTCCGATGGCGTTCAAATTCACCATACCGATGCAGAATTTCACGCTGAATCCGAATCTGGCCTCCGTTTTCCCATCCGATGGTTCGTTTGGGCGCTACACACCAAAACGTCCCAAATTCTAACTCTGTCGTTTTTTCGAAAAATGTTAAAAAAATTTTCTCGCCGATTGCCTTGAAACTCACCATACAGATAGAGAATTTCACGCTGATTCCAAATCTGAAATCCGTTTTCCAATCCGATGCTTCGTTTTGAAGCTACAGCCCAAAACGTCCCAAATTCTAACTCTGTCGTTTTTCGCCAATGTCCCAAAATCTTAAATGGCGTCTCACATCTAAACGAAGACAGATAGGAACAAGCCGATTGTTTCAGTGAATTTGTCTCACTCTTAGCTTTCAAACGAGCTATGGCACGACAAAATCCGTCCACTGGAAGCCAAAATCGAAGCGAGCTGTCCAGAGGGGGGGGGACTTCAGCGAAAATTTTTCTCTCCGATGGCGTTCAAATTCACCATACCGATGCAGAATTTCACGCTGAATCCGAATCTGGCCTCCGTTTTCCCATCCGATGGTTCGTTTGGGCGCTACACACCAAAACGTCCCAAATTCTAACTCTGTCGTTTTTTCGAAAAATGTTGAAAATTTTTTCTCGCCGATTGACTTGAAACTCACCATACAGATAGAGAATTTCACGCTGATTCCAAATCTGAAATCCGTTTTCCAATCCGATGCTTCGTTTTGAAGCTACAGCCCAAAACGTCCCAAATTCTAACTCTGTCGTTTTTTCGAAAAATGTTGAAAATTTTTTCTCGCCGATTGCCTTGAAACTCACCATACAGATAGAGAATTTCACGCTGATTCCAAATCAGAAATCCGTATTCCAATCCGATGCTTCGTTTTGAAGCTACAGCCCAAAACGTCCCAAATTCTAACTCTGTCGTTTTTCGCCAATGTCCCAAAATCTTAAATGGCGTCTCACATCTAAACGAAGACAGATAGGAACAAGCCGATTCTTTCAGTGAATTTGTCTCACTCTTAGCTTTCAAACGAGCTATGGCACGACTAAATCCGTCCACTGGAAGCCAAAATCGAAGCGAGCTGTCCAGAGAGGGGGGCGACGTCAGCGAAAATTTTTCTTGCGAGATCGGGAAGCGTCCGCCCGTCCGCCGGCGAATCCCGACGAGCGGGCGCCGGCCGGTCGAGACGGCGCGACCGAACTGCGAACGACGAATTCGACGCGACGATCGTCGCCGACGCGAACGCGAACGACGGAAACTTCGCGATTCGAATCCGAAAAAAAACAAACGTCGACGATTCCGATCGAAACGAAGCGCGTCGTGCGACGATCGCCGAGGTCGATCGCTCCGGAAGCGCGTCCGCGAAAACCTCGAAATCCGCGCGATTCGTCGAAACGCGCGATCGATCGGCGATCGATCGACTTTATCGCAGACGACGCGAGCGATATCTGTTTCGATTCTCGTCGATTAGACGATGCGACGACGTTCGATACCCTTCGAATCGCTATCGACTTCCCGTTTTCGCGAGTTATCGAATCGAACGCGGGTCGCGCGCGCCGTTTTCGAAGTCGCCGTCGTTCGACCGCGCCGGAATTCGATCGACGAACGATGGATGATCCGAAACGATTTTTCGATTCGACGATTTTCGATTCGCGCGTTTTCGCGAACTCCGCGATCGAATTCCGCGACTCGCGAACCTCGACTTCGTGTCGAATTCGCGCGCGTTCGAACGACGCGAACGATTTGATTCTCGATTCGATTCTCGAATCGACGAAACGAAACGCGACGACCCGCCGAACGGAACCGCGACGCGACGAACGCGCCGCGATCGATCGCGATCGCCGAACGTCGCGAATCGCCCGCGGTTCGAGCGAAATACGAAATCGCGATCGGCGTCTTTTTCGATCGCTCGTAACTCGATCGCGATTCGGACGATGGTCGACGATCGAACGATCGCCGAAACGACGAACGAATCGAAACGAACCGTTCGCGCAATTCGATTCGCCGACTTCGTCGCGACGAACCCGCGAATTCAGATCCGCGCGGAACGTTGTATCGAACTCCGTCGAATCGGCGCGCGCGAACCCGCCCCTGCGACCGTCGGATCGTCCGTCGATCCGCGTCCGAATCGCGGCGACGATTGTGCGAGGATCGCGTCGAATCGCGAATTCGAATTTGTCGTATCGATCTCGCGTTTCGCCGACGCGCGCGACGAAGCGCGGACCGACGGATCGCTTCCGCCGTCGACGACTTCGTTCGCGAATTCGCGACTGCGAATTCTCGCTTCGCTTTTCGCCGACTCGATCGAACGAACGATCCGCGACCTCGAATCGAATCGTACCCGCGACGCGATCCCGACGAACGCGAGCCGCGACCCGCGCGACGCCGACTTCTCGTCGTCTTCGACGAGCGCCCGCGTATCTCCGACGAACGCGAAGCGCGAACGCGTCGCGACCGAACGACGGCGACCGACGCGCCGGAATTTCGAAAAAAAAAATCGGTCTTACGGTCGATCGCGACCCCCGACGAACGCCCGCGCGCGCGGAACGTCGTCGAGAAATCGTCGACGATTTTCGATTCGACGGACGACCGCGACCCGTCCTCTCGACGACGAATCGGCGCGCCCATCGAATTCCGACCGCGCGAAGCCGCGCCCGAAAAAACGACCCGACGAATACGACGAACGCCGACGAAACCGATTCGCCGACGACGCGACGGTCCCGAACGATTCGAAATCGAAACGAATCCGATCGACCGAAACGAAATCGCGCCGTCGTACGGATCTTCCCGCTTCGTCGACGAATCGTGTGCGAACGTCGAATCGAATCGAGTCGACCGACGACGGTCGATCGAACGCGCGAACGAACGAATTCGACCCGGCGACGCCCGACGCGTCGTCGAATCGCGTACGACGCCCCGTACCGCGCGCGACGACGAACGCCGCCCGAACGACGCGACGCGAACGCCGCGCGACCGGATCGGTCCTCGACGCGATTCGAAACGTTCGACGAGCGAACGCGACGCTCGTCGATCTGAATCGAATTCCGACCGAACGAACAGAAACGCGAAGCGCCGAACGCGCGACGGAATCGAGCGAAATCGAATCTTCGCGTGGTTCGACGACGGCGGCGGTCGAACGACGCGAAGAATCGCCCGAATCGGTTCCGATCAGATTCCTGATCGATCGATCGACGAACGCGACGATTTCGGAGCGGCCGACGATCGGCGCGGCGAACGACCCGCGGACGCGACGAAATTCCACACTTTGGAAAATTTTCAAAATTTTACCATACAAAGTCACTCTGACACTTAGGATTTTTTCAGGTGAGCGAGCTCCGACCTAAAATCTTGTAACCGCTCTAACTTTTGAACGAAGACAGATAGGAACAAGCCGATTCTTTCACTGAATTTGTCTCACCCTTAGCTTTCAAACGAGCTATCGCACGACAAAATCCGTCCACTAGAAGCCAAAATCGAAGCAAGCTGTCCAGAGGGGGGGGGGACGTCAGCCGAAAATTTTTTCTCTCCGATTTCGCTGGAAACATCCTTCCTAACCCAAAATTTCACGTAGATTCCGAATCTGGCCTCCGTTTTCTCATCCGATGCTTCGTTTGGGCGCTACACACCAAAACGTCCCAAATTCTAACTCTGTCGTTTTTTCGAAAAATGTTGAAAATTTTTTCTCTCCGATTGACTTGAAACTCACCATACAGATAAAGAATTTTACGCTGATTCCAAATCTGAAATCCGTTTTCCCATCCGAGCCTTCGTTTTGAAGCTACAGCCCAAAACGTCCCAAATTCTAACTCTGTCGTTTTTCGCCAATGTCCCAAAATCTTAAATGGCGTCTCACATCTAAACGAAGACAGATAGGAACAAGCCGATTCTTTCACTGAATTTGTCTCACTCTTAGCTTTCAAACGAGCTATCGCACGACAAAATCCGTCCACTGGAAGCCAAAATCGAAGCAAGCTGTCCAGAGGGGGGGGGGGACGTCAGTGAAAATTTTTTTGTCTCTCGTATTTCGCTGGTAAAAATCTTTCCTAACCACCAAAATTTCACGTAGGATTCCGAATACTGGCCTCCGTGTTTTTCATCGATGCTTCGTTTTTGGGCTAGCTTACACTCACCTAAACATCCCAAAATTCTACCTTGTTTAAAATTTTGAAGAAAAAATTTTTTCTCTCCGATTCGACTTGAAACTCACCCTACGATGGAGAATTTACGCTGAACACGATATCCGACCTCCGTTTTCTCATCCGACCACTCCTTCCACTCGAAACAACCATTTTACAAGTCCCACACATTCAGCACGAAAAAACATCACACTTATAGCCTCAAACTAATCCTGGCTGGTCGCCAAGTCGCACCACTGGACACTCAGACCCAAAGCACTCCACGCGCGGCGACGACGCAATCTGCCGTTCGTATGGGGGGAGGGCTGAGGGTGAGGGAGGGGGAGGGGAGGGGGAGGGTGAGGGGTGAGGGGAGGGGGAGGGGTGGGTGAGGGGAGGGGGCCGTGAGGGGGAGGGGAGGGGGAGGGGGAGGGGGGGGGGAGTCAGCGATGGCGGCCATCTTGCGCTATCTGGTGTTTGTCACTTCCTTACTACTAAGGATGATTTATACTTCATTGTAAGCGGCAATTGCAATCTTTAAATGAACTCGATGATCTTCCATGTGTACAATCCGTTCATTTTTATCTACAGCTCAGACTAGAGGTCTATTAAACTTAATATCCAATGTGAATAATCACAGTTTCGGTTCTACATGTAGACCGGAGTCTGGAGTATTTTGATAGGACTTCGGGACTCCGACTCCTCATCCCTGATACAATAGTGTGTTCATATGTGTCAACTCCTTAACTATTTTGTGAGCTTTACTGTGACCGTCTCAAGGAATAAAAATTCCATTATTTCAGAATAGTATTCAAATCACATTTTCCAAAATAATCTCACTATTCACAGTTTATTCAAATCTGTCGCCCTAGCTCATTGACTTAGTGATTATTTATGACAATATTTGCCTCACATCATTGAGTGAAGCATAATGATAGCGTTAATTATTTACTTGGTGAAAACCCTTATCTCAAAATTTTGAAGACTAACGAAAATATGTCAAAAAATCTTATGTTGTGATTACTTTTCATCGAGTGATATGTACATGACTGCATGTATGAATGTATTTAAAGTAATGCAATGCAAAGTAATCTCTGACGTTCGATACAACACAGCCTTCTAATTAATGGGACAAAATGACGCTGCTTGCGGTGGGGTTGCTATAAGTATCGCTAGTGTCTCCAAAAGTACGCTCCAGGATAACGAATTTCGTAACACATTCTGAAATTATTAATGGATGAACTATACGTTTACCACGTTAGGAATAGGTATACCAAGCTCAAGAGTAAGGTGCCAAAAATTTACAGTTCAAAACATCATCCATTGAAATCTCTTGGATCAGATTCAAGATTCATTTTTTAAGATTCAACTGTTTTTGCACAAAATGCGGAAATGTTTGAACTCGCAATTAACTTAATAAACAAAATCTGCGATAAAACTCTAGTTCATTGGAAAAAATCTTTTTTGCAATATGGAAACATAATTCTCAACAATCACATTTCAATAGTTGCCGGTATGTTATACATGTACGGTATTTAACATATGGCACCTGAAACATCAATGGAGGGGAGAGGGAACATCTAAGGAATGTGACGGAGGTCGCGAGCCTAAATACCTAATTGGCATTCTCAACAAGTTGTTGGAAGTTTTCAATAAGGGCTAATTGCAATGTGATTTCCTTGGAGCAAGTGTTCGTGTTTGGAGAGCATTCTTCTCTAAAAGAACTGCAAACAACCATAACCACACGCTTACTTTTTTGCCTGGCATCGGTTACTGCGAAAACGCTTGAGTGCTTTCTTCTCAGATAAATCTGCACCAAAACTCTTCATTTCACCATTTTTTAATAATTGCTTGATATTGCCGGCATATATTGTATCATATTTGCATAAAAAATGCTGCATTATGACGAATTGTCAAATTACGGTGATAAATTACAAGTATATCATGCTGTAGTTTTTCCATTTAAGTAAGTAGCGAAAGGCATCTTCACGCAATTTCTTAAAATAATAATGTTATATTAGTACTACTGAACAATAGAAATAAGTAACCAGAATATTACTAATATATCTTTTAAGAAAACATTCACTTAGAAAGAAAGAGAAAGGAGGCTTGATAACCAGAATCTTCTAATCAAATGGAAAATGAAAATTACTGAAATGCCTCATCGGTTTCGACCTGATTTTACTCGAGTCTATTTTAGCTAGTTTTAGACAAAAACTATGCTATAAAGTAAAAAATGTTTTCAATTAGAATATTTCAAAAATCGATTAAGGGAGTGAAAGAGACGTCCAGGTAGGTTTGTCAATTATCGCTGCTCTGCGCAAAAAATGCAGAGTCATTGTCCTTTCATTTTGCATGCAGTCAGAGTCCGAAAGGTGCATTTGACCGATAACGACAACCAACGATAAAATCGTGACGATATTTCATTTCATTGTTAAGCTCTACTGTTCTCATTGCAACTATCTATCGTCGGGAAGATCGAGTTTATGTGAACGACAGCTACATGGATGTATACCTGTTGACCGTTGTCGTTGGCGGTCGTGTGTCTCTGTTCTGTACTGCCGTTGCGTGTCTTTGTCTTTTTCATGTGATTTGAGGGTCGTCATTGGAAAATTTTACATCATCGGCATCGTTGTCTTGTGATCTATTTTTTTCGTGTGCTTCTTTTTGGTATTGGCAGCTTGGATTTTTGTCCACTGGTGGTTTTTACTGGTGCTATTGTCGGGATCAGTGATCATTGCTCTTCGGTGATTCGCAAAAGCGTTGCACAATTCAGTTCTATTGTTCTTTTATCCATCAACAGCTGGATCTTTGTAACACTGGTATTGTCAGTGAGTTATCCGTGTCAGCTGATCGAAGTAGCTGTAGTAACAAACCCCTGTTCTATTGAAACTGACTTATCGATCTTTGTGATGTCATCTTTATAACGTATCAGTGTGTTTCAACAACAATTACCAATGTCAGATAAAACACCAAAAGGAATTCGGAAGCGCTCTGGATCTTCATCCAATATCACATTGAACGATATCAAAGTCCTGATTGACGGTCGCGTGAAAGATATAACCAATGAAATTAAGAATTTCCGTAATGATATTGTCAATTCACTAAAAGATGAAATCTGTCAGCTTCGCCAAACTGTAACAGAACTGAATTCGTCAGTTACTGAACTAAAGAAAGAAAATGATTCTCTTTGAAGTCGTAACAGAGGTGTCACAAAATCAACATCAGCTGAAATAGAAATCCGAAGAGATTGCCATAGAAAATTTGTGATCGATTACTCAATGCTCTGGGTATTGATGGCTCTGAGACCAATGAGGAAGTTCATAGAATTGGCAAGCAGAGGGGTAACAAAAGCAGACTCATCAAATTGGTGTGTAAAAGTCCACGCACAAAGATTTTGCTATTAAAGAGTGCGAAGGGTCTGAAATCTTTCCCAGACTATAGGGGTGTTTACATCAATCAAGACAGAACTCAATACCAACAAGAAAAGTATAAACAATTGAAGCAATAAGTCAATAGTCGTAGAAGTGCTGGAGAAGATGTGGTAATCTTTCATAACCTACGCAACAATAGTAGTAAGTAAAACTCCACTTCTGGATAGCGCAAGATGGCCGCCATCGCTGACGTCCCCCCCCCTCTGGACCGGCAGATTGTCGTGGTCGGCCGCCGTGGTGCTTCGGGTCTGACGTCCCCCCCCCTCTGGTCGACCGTCGTGTAGCGCGCGGTGATGTGGTGTCTAGGTTGGCGTGGTGTGCCGGCCAGGTTGGCGTGGTGTGCCGGCCAGGTTGGCGTGGTGTGCCGGCCAGGTTGGGAGGGGTGGACTGTCGTAGCTCACCTGAAAAAATCCTAAGTGTTAGAGTGGCTTTGTATGGGTAAATTTTGAAAATTTTCCAAAGTGTGGAATTTCGACCTGGGACCGTCACCAAAACATTTTTCATCAAATTTCACTGACCTCCCCCCTCTTCTAACTTTGGTTCTAGTGAACGGATTTTGTTCGTTCGAGTTTCATTGGAAAGAGGAGAAAAAACTGCTCGACAACATTTTTTGTTGCGAGTCAATCGGACCAGTCGTTCAAAAGTTAGAGCGGTTACAAGATTTTAGGTCGGAGCTCGCTCACCTGAAAAAATCCTAAGTGTCAGAGTGGCTTTGTATGGGTAAAATTTTGAAAATTTTCCAAAGTGTGGAATTTCGACCTGGGACCGTCACCAAAACATTTTTCATCAAATTTCACTGACCTCCCCCCCCTCTTCTAACTTTGGTTCTAGTGAACGGATTTTGTTCGTTCGAGTTTCATTGGAAAGAGGAGAAAAAACTGCTCGACAACATTTTTTGTTGCGAGTCAATCGGACCAGCCGTTCAAAAGTTAGAGCGGTTACAAGATTTTAGGTCGGAGCTCGCTCACCTGAAAAAATCCTAAGTGTCAGAGTGGCTTTGTATGGGTAAAATTTTGAAAATTTTCCAAAGTGTGGAATTTCGACCTGGGACCGTCAACAAAACATTTTTCATCAAATTTCACTGACCTCCCCCCTCTTCTAACTTTGGTTCTAGTGAACGGATTTTGTTCGTTCGAGTTTCATTGGAAAGAGGAGAAAAAACTGCTCGACAACATTTTTTGTTGCGAGTCAATCGGACCAGCCGTTCAAAAGTTAGAGCGGTTACAAGATTTTAGGTCGGAGCTCGCTCACCTGAAAAAATCCTAAGTGTCAGAGTGGCTTTGTATGGGTAAAATTTTGAAATTTTTCCAAAGTGTGGAATTTCGACCTGGGACCGTCACCAAAACATTTTTCATCAAATTTCACTGACCTCCCCCCCCTCTGGACAGCTTGCTTCGATTTTGGCTTCCAGTGGACGGATTTTGTCGTGCTATAGCTCGTTTGAAAGCTAAGAGTGAGACAAATTCAGTGAAAGAATCGGCTTGTTCCTATCTGTCTTCGTTTGGATGTGAGGCACCATTTAAGATTTTGGGAGACTGTCGAAAAACGACAGAGTTAGAATTTGGGACGTTTTGGGCTGTAGCGTCAAAACGAGGCATCGGATATGAAAACGGAGGCCAGATTCGGATTCAGCGTGAAATTCTGCATCGTTATGGTGAGTTTCAAGTCAATCGGAGAGAAAAAGTTTCGCTGACCCCCCCCCCCGGCACCGATCTTCCAACTTTGGTTCTAGAGATCGTAGAAAGTCGTGCAATAGCTCGTTTGAAAGCTAAGAGTCAGACAAATTCACTGAAAGAATCGCCTTGTTCCTATCTGTCTTCGTTTAGATGTGAGACACCATTTAAGATTTTGGGAGATTGACGAAAAACGATAGAGTTAGAATTTCCCAAGAAACAGCTCCAGCGGGCGAATGAAGGCTCGGATTGGTAAACGGAGGCCAGATTTGGAATCAGCTTGATGTTATTGTCCAATGAGGATCATCATCCAATGAGAATCAAGCATTTCTATATAAATAGCGAGCCTTCCACAGTGAGAATCATTCAATCGTTGAATCACACGAGTGACGGACGCACATTTTCTCTCTCTCTAGTTCCCTGTTCTATTATCCAACTAAAATGGTAAGTCGCTACTTCCCTCCTCTCTTCCCTTGAACGTAAAACTTAATACAATCTTTTCCATTTTCAGGCATCTACTCCATCTGCTGCGCTAGTTAAGACAAAATGGCGGTCAAACGTTACAAGGTTCGCTACGATCAGATCATCTACAACTGAGGCCAGTGGAAGAAACAACCAAGGTACATAATCCTACACCGCTACAGCGTAAATTTAAACAAGTCTTGCGTTATGACGATCATGGCGTAGTACTCCAAACGGGAATGCTCCCTTCCACGGATGTCAAGATAATGCCACAATCCAGTATGGTGACTACATACTGATCCGTGAGTCCGTACATTCGCCACCAACTTGATATTATTGAGGAGTACGTGACATTAAATATGGACATTCCTACTCCTCTTGCTCAAGAGTGGAAGGCGAGAGATGACAAGGATACACCCTATAGAAAGATTTGGGATGGTAATCACATTTGCCTACCGGTATCACATTGGTGCACTTACTATAAGAAGGCGGGAGATCATTCAACCCATCACATGCGAGAGCTCGGAGAAGGTACTTGGGATATCCTTTTCAAAGTGAATGGACTATATTATGTCGGCATAAGGATAATAAAATAGCCTCTCTCTCCATGCATATGGAATCCATCCTATATATTCCAAAACACCCAACCTGGACGACATAATTGATCAAAATCCTTAACAGAGTGGTACGAAGCGCAAGTCGCGGAGAAGAATGCTGCATCAAAAACGCAAATCAAAGAAAGGAGAATTACTAGTCCTTCCCTTAACCTAACTTACCTATGACAATTCGCTTATGTGCTTTGAGTGTCGTAGGACTTGTTCTTATTAGATACATTTTACTTCTTCGTTGCCATCATATCATTTGTGTATTTTGTCGTGAAAAGCATCGATGTAATTCTTCATTTTGTAATATGTTATAGAACGTTTCCTTAGTTGTGTAAATTTCCGTTTTAGGCTTCTATCATCATTTTTATGGATTGTGAGGGTGAACCTGTACAGGAGCTCAGTGCTATTGCTATGAACAATTGGACATATCAGATTGTCAGTGTCTATCATCAACATGCCAACTGCAATCCCAATGTTGATCAATGGGCGAGAAAACACATTCATGGACTTAATCTGAAATATTTGCAAGACTATGGCTTTTCTTGTGAGAGTGCTCTTCTTATTGACTTTAAACGATGGTTAGCTGCTTTCAATGTTATACGCATCTTTTGTAATAATCCTGGTCAGGAGAGGAAAGTATTTCCTAATTTAATCATTGATGATATTTTGCTCCCACCTTGGGATAGTAGAGTGAATCAACATTATCATGAAGTCATGAAACGTTTTAAGGATTTGTGTGTTCCTATTTTGTCTGTTCGTTGTAGTAGCTACGTTCATAACCAATGCTTCTTTCCTCCTTACCTCAACACTGCCAAAGTCCTGTATGGTTATCATTGCTGTGTATGATAGGTTACCAGCTGTATCTATTTTATCTCTTTCAAACCATTGATTTATAATGCATGCTTGTTACCATTATTCAATAATGTTACTATGAGAAGAGTTGATTTTTCATGCAATGGATGGGTTAGTTAAGGGCGATCATGTCTTTCTCAAACGACTGCGGAACATTACATTTTCATAGGCAAAGTTTAAAAGGAACTGTTCAAGATTATGTGATAAATTTTCATAAAGATGAGACCGACATCGAAGCAGTGGTCGATGATGCTAGCACTCTATTTCTAGAGTAAATGAATACATACACTGAGAGCATTGTCATGGCGCGATTAGTTGCGAAAATTAAGATTAGTCATTTTGGAAAGGAAGAGGTGGAAAGTCGATCTTTCCATATTGATTCTTATTCAATGGAAGTGGTAGATAACCCCGAAGAATTTTTTAAGACATATGATAAAAATTGCTGAACGTCTTAACGCATTTAACCATCATGGTAGCAGTCTAGTGATTGAAGCGATTTCAGATATTCACATTCAACTTTCCATAAAGAAAAATTGAAAATGCAGTGGTACTTGATTGTAGCACAACTGGTTTTCGAGCTATGTCTGCTCACTCTCGAAGTATATTTTTATACATCGGTGTCTATTATTTAGAAACAGGCTAGCAAAGTTACATATCTTCAAAAGACTTGCTTATAGGACTATCAGTTAACGGTGAAACTATGTGTTGTGATGTATGTAAGCGAAAGGATGGGAAATGAAAAAGCGCATCTTCAAGAGATGTAAGCATGCTTTTTTTGTCAAACGCTGTTTCTATACGTAATTGCATTCAACTTTGCCAATGTAACCACTGTGACATTGCTCATTTCGAGTGTCACTTATGTCGCAATAGTTAGTACCTATGCAAATTGTGGTAAAGATAGGTATTTAGCAAAAGTACTAAACACGGAAAATGCGGGGGGGTGGGGGGCGAAACGTAAAATGGCGAAACGTAAAAGTCAAAAGTTTTTCTTCAGCCATTCAAGCTCTCCGAGAATGAAAGAATATCAGCGATACAAATGACTTATACGACATGCCAACGATAAATTCATTCATAAAAATAATTTTCGCATGTGAGGGAATTGTCTGAGGACGAAGGGAAATTTTTTTTTTTTTAAGGCCAAAACAACGAAAGTTACTTAGCGATATGCTACGAAATTGCGTTTCATCTACCAATCTAAAGTCACCCTTCAAGAAAGAGGAAAACTCTAACACAAAAGGGCGGTTTCCTTTCAGCAATACTTTCCAATGGTAGCTGCTGCC
>CAJQUW010006931.1:0-2500 GCA_907163375.1 Prostheceraeus crozeri
GAGAAGCGGCTCATTAAACAATTATTGACATAGGAATGCGTGAAAATAAATTGAAATTACTTACAAAAGGACCAAGATTCAAGAGGCTAGGAGAAGCGGTTCATCAAACAATGTTTGAAATGGGAAGTGTGAAAATAAATTGAAGATTACTTACAAAGGGACCAAGATTTTGTTTGGAATAGGAATGCGTGAAATAAATTGAAAATTAATTACAAAAGGAGAATTATGTTGTGAGAGAAGAAATCGGCAGACCTAGAAGGAAGATAGGGAAGAGGAGAGTGGAAGGAGAAGAAGATGAGGAAAGAAAGAGGAAATTGACGGAAGATTTTAGGGAGGACACTAATTGAAAATGTCATGTAGGTTACTGTCACGGGTATAAGAAGGGCGGATAGGAATGGTTCCACAGAGCTCACGAATGACATTGATGAGGTTAGAGGTGCACTTTGTATAAGGGAGAATTAAATTTGTGGTTTTGGGGAGAAAAGAAGCTATTGTATTTAGTCCGTTGGGTTGCTTGGTTTTAAGGATTGTAATCCAGCGGGATTCTTTCAGCTTCCTGCGCTGGGGTGTATTGAACTGGAAGACGATCGCAGGTGAAGTTTTACCAGGTTGGAGGGCTGCACAAATACAGGGACGGAGGTTGGCGACGGAGGAACGAGGAGGGATGTTGTGTATTGCGTACATGTGAATCGATCGCTGATGTTACCTGTTGCACTTAGAGGCTTCTGCCGGTTTTCTCCCTTCTCCGACATAGGAAGCGTCCGCAGTTGAGGCAGGAAACTAGGTAAATACAACCTTGGCTTTGACAGGAGTAGCGACAATTGATTGGAAAAGCAATTAGCTGAGTGAGGCGTTTGAAGAGTCGGAGAAGTGGCGAACAGGAGCCTTGTTTAGCACGAGGATGAGTCCACCAGAGGGGCACCATGCCCGGGGCCCAAACTGAGTGGAAATTGAGGCAAGAGATGACTTGATTTGCGGAGGCGAATCATAGGTATTCTCCGGTGTGGCCTGGTGACTGCCAGACTTTGGAGATCGAGTTGAGAGATGAGTTGAAAGGCTGCTCTACTGAGTTGTGGTGGCGACATCGCAGGATTCACTGTATAAAACACTCCCTGAAGGTGTGGGGAAGGTGGGAAGAGAACGAGTAGATGAGGTGTGTAATCCGTGTCTTGGTGACAGAGTAATTCGAGTTTGGAATTTGAGAGATGTGGATGCTGAGTGTCAAGAAAGTTGACGGTAGTGTCCGAAGAGGACGAAGGATAAATTGAAGTTAGGATGGGCGACGGGTTGAGAAAAGTTATGAAAATGCGAGAGAACACTGGCCTGCCGTGGGGCCAGATGCCGACGATTAATCATCTTGAGTAGCGCCTCCTCCAAAGTGATGGCTTTTAGTGGAATAGTCAATGAGGCCTGTGATGTTTTCCCTCCCCGATTGCCAAAAAGATTTGGCAAAGGGCTCCCGCCAAACGGTTACCCCATGGCGACACCCTCGCGCTTACTTCTGCTGTCCTCCACAGTAAGTCCTTTGGAAAATGGAAACATTTGAAACTTAGGAATAGTTTTGAGAGAGAGATGAGGGTTTCATTATAAAGCATTTTCATTATAAACTTTTTGTTGACTAATGAATTTGTTAAAATATTCTAACACTGGTTAATTGATATAAAATTTCCATTTATTGAATTACCATTTTTTTCTATTCATATGAAAATATGTATATATACGAGAGATAGAGAGAGGAGAGACGAGAGGAGAGATGAGGAGAGAGAAGAGAGGAAGAAGAAGAGAGAAGAGAGTCAGAGAGAGAGAGAGAGAGAGAGAGAGAGAGAGATAGAGAGAGAGCGAAGAGAAGGTAGGAGAGGAGAGAGAGAGAGAGAGAGAGAGGAGAGAGAGAGAGAGGAGAGAGAGAGAGAGAGAGGAGAGAGAGAGAGAGAGAGGAGAGAGAGAGAGAGAGAGAGAGAGAGAGAGAGAGAGGAGAGAGCGAGAGAGAGGAGAGAGAGGAGAGAGAGAGAGAGAGAGAGAGAGAGAGAGAGAGAGAGGAGAGAGAGAGAGAGAGAGAGAGAGAGAGAGAGAGAGAGAGAGAGAGAGAGAGAGAGAGAGAGAGAGAGGGGGAGAGAGAGAGAGAGAGAGGGAGAGAGAGAGAGAGAGAGGGAGAGAGAGAGAGAGAGAGAGAGAGAGAGAGAGAGTGGTGTGAGAGAGAGAGAGAGTGGAGAGAGAGAGAGAGAGAGGAGAGAGAGAGGAGAGAGAGAGAGAGAGAGAGAGAGAGGAGAGAGAGAGAGAGAGAGAGAGGAGAGAGAGAGAGAGAGAGAGAGAGTGAGAGAGAGAGAGAGGAGAGTGAGAGGAGGAGAGAGATGAGAGAGAGAGAGAGAGAGAGAGAGAGAGAGAGAGAGAGATGAGAGAGAGTGAGAGAGAGAGAGAGAGAGAGAGAGCGGCTCATTAAACAATTATTGACATAGGAATGCGTGAAAATAAATTGAAATTACTTACAAAAGGACCAAGATTC
>CAJQUW010006931.1:7500-191140 GCA_907163375.1 Prostheceraeus crozeri
CGCCTGCCGTGGGGCCAGATGCCGAAGATATCATCTGTGGTTAGCGCATCTCCAAAGTGATGGCTTGAGTGGATAGTCATTGAGGGCTGATGTTTCCCATTTTGCCGCATAAAGATGTTGGCAAGGCTCCGCCCAAAACGGGTTACCATGGCGACACCTCGCTTCTGTCTCCAGCAGGATGTCTTGGAAAATGAAAACATTTGAACTTAGGGATAGTTTTGAGGAGAGAGATGAGGGTCTTCATTATAAAGCTTTTCATTATAAACTTTTTGTTGACTATGTATTTGTTAAGAAAATTCTATACTGAGTTTATTGGATATAATTTCCCAATTTTTGAGATTACTTTTTTTTCTAGTCATATAATATATGTATATATAAGCGTAGCGAGAGAGAGAGAGAGAGAGAGAGAGAGAGAGAGAGAGAGAGAGAGAGAGAGAGAGAGAGAGAGAGAGAGATAGAGAGAGAGAGAGAGAGAGAGAGAGAGAGAGAGAGAGGGAGAGAGAGGGAGAGATAGAGAGAGAGAGAGGAGAGCGAGAGACGAGAGAGAGGAGGAGAGAGAGAGAGAGAGAGAGAGAGAGCGAGAAGAGAGAGAGAGAGAGAGATGCGAGAAGAGAGGGCGAGAGAGAGGAGACGAGTGAGAGTAGAGAGCGGCGAGAGATCAGTCAGGAGAGGGAGAGGAGATGAGATGTTAACGGAGAGAGAGATGAGAGAGAGAGAGAGAGAGGAGGATGGCAGAGAGAGAGAGAGAGCAGAGAGGAGAGAGCGGATGCCGAGCAGGAGAGAGAGAGAGAGAGAGAGAGAGAGAGAGAGATGAGAGAGGGAGCGAGAGAGAGAGGCTGCAGAGTGAGGATGAGAGAGATGAGCGAGCTGAGAGGAGAGAGAGAGTGAGAGAGAGAGTAGAGAGAGAGAGATGAGCGAGAGAGAGAGGAGAGAGAGATGAGATGGTAGGAGAGAGATGAGAGAGGAGAGTGAGAGAGAGAGAGAGCGGGAAGAGAGAGGATGAGAGTGAGATTCAGAAATGGAAGAGGAGAGAGAGAGAGGAGGAGAGCGGCTCAATTAAACAATTATTGACATAGGAATGCGTGAAAATAAATTGAAATTACTTACAAAAGGACCAAGATTTCAAGAGGCTAGGAGAAGCGGTTCATCAAACAATGTTTGAAATGGGAAGTGTGAAAATAAATTGAAGATTACTTACAAAGGGACCAGATTTTGTTTGGAATAGGAATGCGTGAAAATAAATTGAAGATTATTTACAAAAGGAGAATTATGTTGTGAGAGAAGAAATCGACAGACCTAGGAGGAAGATAGGGAAGAGGAGAGTGGAAGGAGAAAAAGATGAGGAAAGAAAGAGGAAATTGACGGAAGATTTTAGGGAGGACACTAATTGAAAATGTCATGTAGGTTACTGTCACGGGTATAAGAAGGGCGGATAGGAATGGTTCCACAGAGCTCACGAATGACATTGATGAGGTTAGAGGTGCACTTTGTATAAGGGAGAATTAAATTTGTGGTTTTGGGGAGAAAAGAAGCTATTGTATTTAGTCCGTTGGGTTGCTTGGTTTTAAGGATTGTAATCCAGCGGGATTCTTTCAGCTTCCTGCGCTGGGGATTGAGACTGGAGTCGATCGCAGTGAAGGTGAAGTTGGAGGGCTGACAAATTCTGGAGAAGTGGTTGGCGACGGAGGACGAGGAGGGATTGTTGTGTATTGCGTACATGTGATCGCTGATCCGTGCACTTAGGCTTCTGCCGGTTTCTCCGACATAGGAAGCGCCGCAGTTGAGGCAGGAAACTAGGTAAATTACACCTTGGCTTTGACAGGAGTAGCGACAATTGATTGGAAAGCAATTAGCTGAGTGAGGCGATTTGAAGAAGTCAGGAGAAGGTGGCGAACGGGCAAGTTGAGCACGAGGATGAGTCACAGGGCACCATGCCAGGCCCAAACTGAGTGGAAATTGAGGAAAGAGATGACTTTGGATTTTGCGGAGCGAATCATAGTTCTGGTGTGGCCTTGTGACTGCCAGACTTTGGAGATCGAGTTGAGAGATGAGTTGAATGCTTCTCTACTGGAGTTGTGGGTGGCGAATCGCAGGATTTCACTGTATAAAACTCCCCTGAAGGTGTGGGGAGGGTGGGAAGAGGAACGAGGTAGGATGAGGTGTGTATCCGTGTCTTTGGTGAACAGAGTAAATTCGAGTTTGGAATTTGAGATGTGGATGCTGAGGTCACGACAAGAAAGTTGACGGAGTGTCCGAAGTCGAGGGATAAATTGATGTTAGGATGGGGGGTCGTCGGTTGAGAAAGTTATGAAAATCGATGAGACCCTGCCTGCCGTGGGGCCAGATGCCGAAGATATCATCTTGGTAGCGCCTCCAAAGTGATGGCTTGAGTGGATAGTCATTGAGGGCTGATGTTTCCCATTTTGCCATAAAGATGTTGGCAAAGGCTCCGCCAAACGGGTTACCCATGGCGACACCTCGCTTCTGTCTCCAGCAGGAGTCTTGGAAAATGGAAACATTTGAACTTAGGATAGTTTTGAGGAGAGAGATGAGGGTTTCATTATAAAGCTTTTCATTATAAACTTTTGTTGACTATGAATTTGTTAAGAAAATTCTAACTGGTTTATTGATATAATTTCCATTTTTGAATTACCTTTTTTTCTATCATATAATATATGTATATATAGCGAGAGAGAGAGAGAGAGAGGAGAGGAGAGAGAGAGAGAGAGGAGAGAGAGAGAGAGAGGAGAGAGAGAGAGAGAGGAGAGAGAGAGAGAGAGAGAGAGAGAGAGAGAGAGAGAGAGAGAGAGAGAGAGAGAGAGTGAGAGAGAGAGAGAGAGAGAGAGAGAGAGAGAGAGAGAGAGAGAGTGTGCGAGAGAGAGAGAGAGAGTGAGAGAGAGAGAGAGAGAGAGAGAGAGAGAGAGAGAGGAGAGAGAGGAGAGAGAGAGAGAGAGAGAGAGAGAGAGAGAGAGAGATGAGAGAGAGAGAGTATATAAAGAGATAGAGAGAGAGAGAGAGAGAGAGAGAGAGAGAGAGAGAGAGAGAGAGAGAGAGAGAGAGAGAGAGAGAGAGAGAGAGAGAGAGAGGAGAGAGAGAGAGAGAGAGAGAGAGAGAGAGGAGAGAGAGAGAGAGGAGAGAGAGAGAGGAGAGAGAGAGAGAGAGAGGAGATGAGAGAGAGAGGAGAGAGAGAGAGAGAGAGAGAGAGAGGAGAGAGAGAGAAAGAGAGAGAGAGAGAGAGTGAGAGAGAGAGAGGAGAGAGAGAGAGAGGAGAGAGAGAGAGAGAGAGAGAGAGAGAGAGAGAGAGAGAGAGAGAGAGAGAGAGAGAGAGAGAGGAGAGAGAGATAGTTGAGAGAGAGAGAGAGAGAGAGAGAGAGAGAGAGAGAGAGAGGAGAGAGAGAGAGAGAGAGAGAGAGAGAGAGAGAGAGAGAGAGAGAGAGAGTGTGAGTGAGAGAGAGGGGGAGAGGGAGAGAGAGAGAGAGAGAGAGAGAGCGGCTCATTAAACAATTATTGACATAGGATATGCGTGAAAATAAATTGAAATTACTTACAAAAGGACCAAGATTCAAGAGGCTAGGAGAAGCGGTTCATCAAAACAATTTTTGAAATGGGAAGTGTGAAAATAAATTGAAGATTACTTACAAAGGGACCAAGATTTTGTTTGGAATAGGAATGCGTGAAATAAATTGAAAATTAATTACAAAAGGAGAATTATGTTGTGAGAGAAGAAATCGGCAGACCTAGAAGGAAGATAGGGAAGAGGAGAGTGGAAGGAGAAGAAGATGAGGAAAGAAAGAGGAAATTGACGGAAGATTTTAGGGAGGACACTAATTGAAAATGTCATGTAGGTTACTGTCACGGTATAAGAAGGGCGGATAGGAATGGTTCCACAGAGCTCACGAATGACATTGATGAGGTTAGAGGTGCACTTTGTATAAGGGAGAATTAAATTTGTGGTTTTGGGGAGAAAAGAGCTATTGTATTTAGTCCGTTGGGTTGCTTGGTTTTAAGGATTGTAATCCAGCGGGATTCTTTCAGCTTCCTGCGCTGGGGATTGAGACTGGAGTCGATCGCAGTGAAGGTGAAGTTGGAGGGCTGACAAATTCTGGAGAAGTGGTTGGCGACGGAGGACGAGGAGGGATTGTTGTGTATTGCGTACATGTGATCGCTGATCCGTGCACTTAGGCTTCTGCCGGTTTCTCCGACATAGGAAGCGCCGCAGTTGAGGCAGGAAACTAGGTAAATTACACCTTGGCTTTGACAGGAGTAGCGACAATTGATTGGAAAGCAATTAGCTGAGTGAGGCGATTTGAAGAAGTCGGAGAAGGTGGCGAACGGGCAAGTTGAGCACGAGGATGAGTCACAGTGGCACCATGCCCGGGGCCCAAACTGAGTGGAAATTGAGGAAAGAGATGTCTTTGGCTTGTGCGGAGCGAATCATAGTTCTGGTGTGGCCTTGTGACTGCAGACTTTGGAGATCGAGTTGAGAGATGAGTTGAATGCTTCTCTACTGGAGTTGTGGGTGGCGAATCGCAGGATTTCACTGTATAAAACTCCCCTGAAGGTGTGGGGAGGGTGGGAAGAGGAACGAGGTAGGATGAGGTGTGTATCCGTGTCTTTGGTGAACAGAGTAAATTCGAGTTTGGAATTTGAGATGTGGATGCTGAGGTCAAGAAAGTTGACGGAGTGTCCGAAGTCGAGGGATAAATTGATGTTAGGATGGCGTCGGTTGAGAAAGTTATGAAAATCGATGAGACCCTGCCTGCCGTGGGGCCAGATGCCGAAGATATCATCTTGGTAGCGCCTCCAAAGTGATGGCTTGAGTGGATAGTCATTGAGGGCTGATGTTTCCCATTTTGCCATAAAGATGTTGGCAAAGGCTCCGCCAAACGGGTTACCCATGGCGACACCTCGCTTTCTGTCTCCAGCAGGAGTCTTGGAAAATGGAAACATTTGAACTTAGGATAGTTTTGAGGAGAGAGATGAGGGTTTCATTATAAAGCTTTTCATTATAAACTTTTGTTGACTATGAATTTGTTAAGAAAATTCTAACTGGTTTATTGATATAATTTCCATTTTTGAATTACCTTTTTTTCTATCATATAATATATGTATATATAGCGAGAGAGAGAGAGAGAGAGAGAGAGAGAGAGAGAGAGAGAGAGAGAGAGAGAGAGAGAGAGAGAGAGAGAGAGAGAGAGAGAGAGAGAGAGAGAGAGAGAGAGAGAGTGTGAGAGGGAGAGTGAGAGAGAGAGGGAGAGAGAGAGTGAGAGAGAGAGGGAGAGAGAGAGAGAGAGAGAGAGATGGAGAGAGAGGAGAGAGAGAGAGAGAGAGAAGAGAGAGGGAGAGAGAGGAGGAGGAGAGAGAGAGAGAGGAGAGAGAGAGAAGAGAGAGAGTGAGAGGAGAGAGAGAGAGGATGAGGAGGAGGAGAGAGGAGAGAGAGAGAGAGAGAGAGAGAGAGGAGAGAGAGAGAGAGAGAGAGAGAGAGAGAGAGAGAGAGAGAGAGAGAGAGAGAGAGAGAGAGAGAGAGAGAGAGAGAGAGAGAGAGAGAGAGAGAGAGAGAGAGAGAGAGAGAGAGAGAGAGAGAGAGAGAGAGAAGAGAGAGAGAGAGAGAGATGGTACTCGAGACCACGATGGTACACAAATTCAAGAAGTAACTACCAACAACAGCAGCAACAACCTTATAGACCATCATACCAGCCATACCAACGGTACCAACCATATCCGCCACAACAACCTGTTCAACCTAACTATCCATCGACATATCCACCTGTGACTCAAGGACAATTTCAACAAAACGTGAATCAAGTTGGTCCTCAGCAGTATTTTTAACGAAAGTGAGCAAGGAGAGGAGACAGTAGCGTCAGAGACAAAAAGTAAGAATGAAATGCAAACAATTAAGCTATTCTATACCAACATTAATGGATTAAATGTCAATAAAATTAAGGATGCTAATGTAATCAAAGATACACTTGATGCAGATATAATATGTTTCACGGAGACGCACCTATCAGAACATAATTTATTACCAATCGATCAATATGACATGATAGAAACGACCAGTAAAACTAAAAATAATTTTGGCCGCCAAATCAAGGGAATCAATTTGTATTATAAAACTAAAGACATGGTTATTGAGAACATAATAGCTGAAAATGGAGACATGATAATAATAGAAGTGAAAAACAAACAATGGAAAGAAGTGGATAAAATACATATGATTTTCTGTTTACAGAGAGAGCAGAGAATCTAAATATGCTGATAAATATTACCTTAATAAAATTAAAGACTACATAGGAAAATTTAGAATGAAACATGTAATCATACTGGGAGATTTTAATAGCAGAACAGGCAACATAAATGATAACAAGCACTTAAATATTCCGATAAGAAATTCTGAAGATCTGATTATTAATAAGCAAGGACGAGAACTGATAGACTTTTGCAATGAAAATTCATTAATAATAGCTAATGGTAGACTCGAAAACGGTGAACATACATTTTGCAGGCTTCAAAATGATGAATGCTATAAGTCAGTCATAGACTATTTAATACTTTCGGAATCTATGCTGAAGAATATAGAAGCCTTCAAAATAATGGAGCCAAAATTGTATACTGACCATATACCAATAAAAATTGATTTAAAAATACCTATAAAACCAGCGGCACATAGAGCAGCAAATATGAGAAGCTTATTCCAAAAGGATCTTAAGAAGCGTATCATCCCCTTCAGATGGAGAACTGAGAGAAATCTGGAAAAGTATCGTCAAACTGTTTCAGAAAAAGGTTCAAAACTTTTGGAAGATATGAAGGACAAAAAACTAAATAAAACTGAAATATATGATGAAATTGTTAAGATTAATAAGGAATCATTACCTACTGCGATGAGCTCTAACAGCCGGCCAATATACTCTGAAGATACAAGAATTCTCAGAAAAGCACATAAACAAAATGTTGAAGTATATAAAAATGATAAATCTGAGCAAAATTTATGTTTACTATTACAAACGAAAAGGAAACTTAACAAAAATATTAAAAGAGAAAGAAGGATATTACAGCAAATGGAGTTAAAGGAATTACATGCAGCCAAAGCTAAGAATGACGTCAAAAAATATTGGGAATTACTTAATAAAAATAAACCTCACAGGAAAAATAAGTATAAAACTATCCTAAATGTTCAATCATTTAAAAATAATATTCAAAAGAGAGACAATGAAACTAAAAATCTTAATGATAATACAAATATATCTATAAATCAAAAGCCACCATCTAGAAATGACGATGCTCTTAATCAAAATATTACAATAACAGAAGTGGAAAATGCAATTAAATATTCAAAATCCTCCAAATCCAGTGGTCCAGATGAAATTGTATATGAGATGCTAAAGAATGACACGAATCAAGCGCAAATTCTGTGTACCTTGTTTAATCAAGTAATGAATGACCATAATACCCCATGGCATTCTAGCTGGATTACCCCAATTTTTAAAAAGGGTAATAGAAATGAAGCTAACTCTTATAGATGTCTCAATTTATCTTCATGTATTGAAAAACTACTAACACGAATATTAAACGATAGATTAAATTACTGGATTGAGAAATTTGAATTATTGCATGAATCACAAACAGGGTTTCGAAAAGAGCATTCTACGATTGATAACATCTGGATATTAAAAGAATGTATACAAATATATAAAAACGACAAAAGACCACTATACACATGTTTCGTCGATCTATCTAAAGCATTTGATTCGATTCCAAAAACAGATTGATCGGCAAATTGAAGGCCATTCTGCCCACCGGTAACTATCTTTCATTATTGGAAAATATTATAAAAGACAAAACTTACAAAATTTTATTTGACGGGAAAGAAAGTGAAGAATTTCAGATAGAAAATGGAATCCCACAAGGAGATAGCTTATCACCTGCTCTATTTTGCATATATATCAATGATTTTTTGACAGACTTGTATCATGATATCGATTGTTTTGATCCAATAAAGTTAGGCAACTCAAAATTAGCGGCACTTATTTATGCAGATGATATTCTACTGTTGAGTGAAACGCATACCGGAATTATCAAACAAATTAGGCTTCTTCATAAGTTTTGTAAGATAAATAGTTTGAAAATAAATTATGACAAAACAAAAATAATGACATTTGGTGAGAAGCAAAAATATGACAAGGTAGTTATTTTGGGTGATAACATATCCGCAATTGAAGTTGTAGATCAATACAAATACTTAGGTTTTTGGATTGCTAAAAATGATAGGAAACACATAGAAGAGCTAACCAAAAAAGGAAAGTCATCTTCATATGTAACTGCCAAAACTTTAAAGGAATTCAATTCAGTGGATGGTAGGATCATTAATGAAACATTTGAAATGCTAACGCTTTCAAAAATGAAATATGGCAGTGAACTATTCTTCGATAAAAATTTAACCGATTTAAATCGCATCATTATGCAATTTTATAAAAGGTATTATCATTTGAGGATGACTACTCCTACTTATTGCATCATCGGTGAATTTGGAGTCAAACCGATTGAGTATTATTGTTATAAATCTGCTATAAATTTTTTCATCAAATTAAATAAAAGTGAGGACAAAAGACTAATTACACGAATTTTTAAGACCATTAAATGTGACATGGAGAATACATCTTATCGAAATACATGGTATGCAAGAGTTTCGAAACTGTTTAATAAAGTCCATTTCACAGAAACACAGAGCTTGGAATATAGTAGAAATATTAAGAAATTAATAAATAATGTCCTAACTGAATATTTCCGAAAAGATTGGATTGACAGTGCCAAACTTAGCAATAAAGGATTGAAATATTTAGAACTTTGTAGATTTCAATGTGAATTAAAACCTTATATAATGGATGGCAGAGATAAAACCAAAATCGATAACATTATTAAACTAAGAACTGGAAATCACACACTGGCAGCAGAAGTTGGAACATATCAAAATCGTACCACATATAAAGATTGTATTTGTAAATTTTGCGATTTAGAAGAGAATGAAGATATTTATCATTTCATTGTTGTATGTCCAAGATATTGCAATGAAAGAGATGCTTTAATACCCTATCTGAAAGATGCTACACGATCAGATTTCTATGCGTTCATGAATTCGTTGACAGTCAGACAGATTAGACCGATAGACGATTATATTGATAAGGCAATGAATGTCAGAAACCATAGATAGCGGAATGTAAACTAGATTTTCATTTACGAAATGTTCAGCATGATTGGAGAGAACAATGGTATATCAGCGGAATGCAGACTAACTAATCAACGTGTGCTGGCATTCCATAGCATGACATGATAGACTTAACTAATCAATGTATAAACAAATGATACTGTCTCAAACAATAGGAACTTGACCACGTTTCTGATCAGATTGCTACGACCGTGCTACCGCTTAATGATAAAGGGACTAGAAAACAATAGCAACAATACATTGCTTCATTATCAGATAATGCTGAGACTTACTCACTTGCATTCACACTAGAGCAAACGAATATCTCTGTCACTCGCTAAAAGACTACGTCGGAGGTCGGAGACAAAATTGATTGTGCTGTCAGCTCATAATTTTCAACTACTTTCCAGGTATGTGAAATTATTTTGAACTTTAAAAACATAAATATCATTATATCCGTGCCTCCGATCAAATAATAGGATTAATAATAGGGTTAGTAATCTGCTGCTGGGTGTGATGCGCAAATAAAATCACTAAATAAATTTAAAATGGAAATTGATAACATGAAATATTGCTCAAATAAATAAGAAACACACTTTCATTGATGCATGCTTTGTCTCCTCTCCTATACAACATGAAATAATGTCTCATTTATAACATTGCTACATTATCATCGACCACATTATGTTACTCATGTATCCCAAGACCTTTTCAGACATTCATCTCACTCCGAACTTCATCTGCGAATACAACAACGATCATGGTGCAAAGTGTGCTTTTATCTTTCAACTCATCCATTTCATCCATCATTGTCATCTTACTTTCCCTGGCCATTACATTAGTATTGTGGTATTGTATGTAACGTATGTATATTGTTTGTTCCCATCCTGGGCAATAAACTTTTTGAATTTTGAATTTTGAGAGAGAGAGAGATAATAATAATAATAACAAGTCTTAATCGGAGGACGGTTGACTACACGGGTTGAAGTCTAATTTCCTAATAATTTCTCAATCACATTTCAGAATGATGAATGCGGCAACAACTTTAACACCGACACCAGTTGTAAATCAGCCAACATCTCCATCATCCGGTTTTATCGCCAATCTTCAAAATCCATGTAAGAAATGCAAAAAATCCACTACATCACAGGACGCATTGCTATGTAGAAAGTGTGACACATACTTTCACTTTGGGTGTACAGACCTCCCCGAATATGAAATAGTGAAATACTATAAAGAAAATCTGTATCATCGAAAATATGCGTGTGCAGAGTGTGTCCAACAAATCCATCTAGCTGAATTAACCTTCGTGAAAGACAAAATGGTGAAGTTTGATGGCAATGCTGCTCTCCTAGACGACTACAGAAGACGACTACAATTGAAGGACGAGGAAATCGTGGACCTGACTCAAAATCTGAGCAAAGTAATAGAGGAGAAGAATACACTCAAGGATCAGGTTGAAACCGTCAATGAGAATACACGAGCCCTACAAAGATCGAACGATGATATGGCCCTATCTCTGACAGTCCTACAAGATCAATTGACTCAATATGAAGAAAAAGACCAACAGAATCGTCAAAATCAAAATCAAAACCACAACGACACCGGCAGTGATGAAGACCTACGACGCATGTTCCAGAAACACAAGGATGAGACCAGGAGTGAAATGACTGTCTTGAAACATCTACTCGACGACATAAGACATTCCATGTCTGAAAAGCAATACCACCAGAAACAACATCAATTTCAACCAGTGCCACAACCAACAATTTCACCTCCAGCACCACCAGCAGTAACGCTCCACCACAACCGTAGCAACCAAAGAAGGCCACCTCCAATCTGCTACGTATGCTCACGACCTGGTCATATCGCAAGGAATTGCTACAATGCGAGAAGACCAAGACAAAGATGGAACGGAAACAATAATGGAGGTTACAATCGACCTAGAATGAGGCCCCAATATCATGGACCAGCACCTTATCAATATCCGCCGAATGGTCAATACCAACAAAACTATCATCCTCAACAACAACAGTTCTCATCTATGAACTATCAGCCTGTGTCTCAACAAGGTATGATGTACCCTTACGCGAGCAATTACTCAGTGCCACCTTTATTTTAACATAGATGAAGGAGGAGAGGAGACGGAAATTTCTGAAAAAGTGAGCGATCCGAATTATGAAACATTAAAGATATATCACGTTAACATTAACGGCTTAAATAAAGATAAGCTTCAAGATCCTGACATGATGAAAGATATACATGATGTTGATATCATATGTTTTACAGAGACGCACTTAATTGAAAATGAATCGAACAATCTTTCCCTTTCATTAAATCATAAATATGGTATAATCGAAACGATAAGCAAAATAAAAAGTAACTTCGGAAGACCAATTAAAGGAGCTAGATTATACTACAGAGATGATGTAAACCAACAAAGCATTGAGAACATACTTACCGAAAACGGAGACATACTAATAATAAAAATTATCAACAGTAGATGGAAAGATATCAAAGAAATTTTTTTGATACTTTGCTACAGAGAAAGCAGAGAATCGAAATATGCCGATAAAAATTACTTTGGTAAAATAAAAGATTATATTAAAAAATACAAAATGAAGAACATACTGATGTTAGGAGACTTTAATAGTAGAACTGGTATAGTAAATGACAATGAACATATGGATCTTCCCATTAGAAAATCGGATGATTCAGTGATAAATAAACAAGGTAGAGAATTGATAGAATTCTGTAATGAAACATCTCTTGTGATAGCAAACGGCAGATATGAAGAGGGCACACATACATTTTGTAAAATCCAAAACGGTATAAACTACAAATCAGTTGCTGATTATTTGCTTCTATCAGAATCAATGATAGAAAAATTGAAAGCCTTTGAAATACTTGAACCTAAATTTTTTACGGACCATAGACCAATGAAAATAAACATAGATTTACAGGTAAAATCAGAATCGGAAACACTTAATAGAAAATGTGGACATACCATAAGTAAGAATGTAGGACCATTCAAAATGATGATTGATTCTGATTCCTATGAATATCAAGAAGTCATATTTACAAAAAGTATTGAACTTGCAGAAAAAATAAATGAAAAACAGTTTAATACAAAAGATTTATATACTGAATTAGTTAATACAGGAAAAGAAATTTACCAAAAACTAGATTTAAAAAGACAAACTAAGTTCACAAAAGATGCTAGATGCCTTCGCAAAACTTATAAGGCAGCAGCTGACATGTACAAATATGACCCAACCGAAGAAAATTTAACTTCATTATTGCAAAAAAAGAGACTGTTTAATAAGACTCTCAAACTAGAAAAAAGGAAATTACGAAAAGAAAAATTGGCAGAACTACAAAAAGCAAAACTCAACAATAATTCCAAAAGATATTGGGAACTAATAAGCAAAAGTAGACCTGGAAAAAACATAAAAACCAACACTAAACTAACGGTAGAAAATTTTAAAAATGTGCTTAAAGGCAAAGATCTTCAATTGAATATGTCAAATATAGTTACAAAAAATCAGCTAAACTTAACTGTGTTGAGTAACTGTCTCAACTTACCTATGATGACTGAAGAAAATATTTTAGACAGGAAAATTACAGTTGAAGAAATCGAAAAATCAGTAAATTCAACCAAAACTCTGAAGTCAAGTAGTCCAGATCATATTGTATACGACATATTCAAAAATAACCCCAGTCAAATCCAGATATTGGAAATACTCTACAATGGCATTTTTCAAGATAAGAAAACTCCATGGGAATTAAGTTGGATGATTCCTATATACAAAAAAGGAGATAGGAACAATACGAACTCATACCGATGTCTTAATCTGTCTTCGTGTATTGAGAAACTGCTTACAAAAATATTAAATGAAAGACTGAATGCCTGGATTGACAAACATGGATTAATTCATGAATGTCAAACAGGATTTCGTAAAGAACATTCTACTTTAGACAATATCTGGATCCTAAAAGAAATTATACAAGTTTATGGAAACAATAAGAAGCAGTTATACATTTGTTTCATTGATTTATCAAAGGCTTTCGATTCAATACCAAAATATCACCTGATCAATAAATTAAGAAGTATCATTCCTGATGGTCATTTTCTTTCCTTAATGGAAAATATCATAGAAAATAAGAAATACAAAATTTTGCTTAACGGAATGGAAAGTGAAGAATTTATGTTAGAAAATGGAATTCCACAGGGAGATAGTTTATCGCCAACTTTATTCTGTCTATATATAAACGACTTTTTGATAGAACTAGATAGAAACATGAATGACATTGACCCAATTCAAATAGATGATATAAAGCTGGCCTCATTGGTCTATGCTGATGATATTGTTTTATTTAGTGGATCTCAGCAAGGACTAATCAAACAAATAAACCACATGAGAAACTTTTGTAGTGAAAATGGACTCACCATAAACTATAACAAAACTAAGATCATGATAAATAATGAGAAAGAAAACTTTAAAGAGCTCGTGTTAAAAAATGATGATGATACTACAACATCTATCGAAATAGTAGAAGAATACAAATACTTAGGTATTTGGATAGCTAAAACTGACAGAAAACATATTGAAGAAATTACAAAGAAAGGACGAGCATCAACATATTTGACTGCTAAAACACTGAAAGAATTTGGAAATGTCAATGCAAAAATTCTAAATGAAACTTTTGATATGTTAACCTTATCGAAAATGAGATATGGTTGTGAGTTCCATTTTGATAGAAATTTAAATGATCCTAATAAAATAATTATGCAGTTCTACAAAAAATTTCATCACCTAAGAATCACTACACCAAACTATTGTATTATTGGCGAATTTGACGCGAAACCTATGGAATTTCATTGTTATAAATCAGCCCTGAACTACTATCTTAAATTGAATACCAAAACTGATCAAAGATTAATTACACGTTTATTTTAACAAGATAAATGACAACATTGATAAAAAACCATTCCATAACACATGGTGTAATAGGATAATGAAACTTATGAAGAAAATCCATTTACAAGAATTACAG
Organism: Prostheceraeus crozeri; assembly: GCA_907163375.1. Classification (NCBI taxonomy): domain Eukaryota; kingdom Metazoa; phylum Platyhelminthes; order Polycladida; family Euryleptidae; genus Prostheceraeus; species Prostheceraeus crozeri. Next base: position 21,761 of record CAJQUW010006931.1, read on the forward strand.
AATCTTGATATGTACGACAAAAGATCTAAAGCTGTTATTACCAATCGTTTAACTGAATATTTCCGAACTGAATGGATAAATAGTGCAAAGAATAGCAACAAAGGACTGAGATACTTAGAGCTCTGTAGATTCCAAACTGATTTGAAACAATATCTGTGTCTAGTCGATGAAAAAATAAAAACTGATAACATCCTTAAATTGCGAACTGGAAATCACACTCTCGCAGCAGAAGTTGGAACATATCAAAATCGAAGCACTCATAATGATTTTACTTGCAAATTATGTGAAAATGATGCGACGGAAGATATTTATCATTTCATGTCAATTTGTCCTCGATACAGCGCAGAAAGAAGAACGCTAATTCCGTTCCTAGCAGACTGTACACGATCAGATTTCTATGAAATCATGAATACATTAAAGATAGGACAAATCAAAGCAATTGATGAATTCATTGATAAAGCGATGAAATGTCGAAACAATAGATAATATATTTCATAATAATTTGACACGATGAGAGATATTTCTTTCTAAGTCTTGACCCACAGCATTCGATACGATCTCTATGGCAGACAAAAGAAGAAAGTCACAACTTATCAATTTCCGCTTCATCCAACCCTTAAAGCGATAGATTCTATTTATTTTTTCCTTCGCACACTGAACGCTGTCCGATTTCTATGATATCATGATTGGATTGATAATTTATTGATAACTGTGTCATTATTTATCGAGATCTTCGCGAATCAGCATCGAAAGAATTACGTTGCTTCCATTTCCAAGCAAACTGCATTGATCAAGCAATGGATTGAAGGACTCAATTACATTACGGCATTGAGCCTAGTCATTGATCAAGAAATCAAAGCTATCGATGAATTCATTAATAAATTGACGTTTGATAGATAACACATTCCATGTTTAATTATAAATATAGAAGATATCTTTCTCCAACTTTATGAATGATTGAACTCGATCAGATTTCTATGAAACCACAAGTGCCCGTTTCCTTTAACCCATTTTTGATCGAATTTTTGATTTTTATATTAGCAGTAATTTTGATATATTTTACCTTGTTACATATCGAATTCACTATTTTTTCTTTCGGAATTTCATTATTGCGCTCAATATTTGAAATTCAAATTTTGTTCCATAAGTGGAACTGTGAGCATGAAAGGTAACATTCACTTTGTTCCACAAGTGGAACTGTGAGCATGAAGGGTAACATTCACTTTGTCCTCCACAAGTGGAACTATGAGCTCTGAAGGAACAGTCAATTCAAAGATATTCTCATTGACGTTAAGTTTTCAAAATTTATTGATTGCTTAGAGACAACACAGACGGTGATAAGCAACACATTATAATCAATGAAACGCAATTCAGTTTTCAAATATCAATAGACCATTATCAAACTTAATTTTTTCAATGAAACAACAGAATCAAGAATAAACACAAATTATCTAAACACAAACTAACACTCAGGTTTTAAAAGTTCACTTCAAAATTAGTTTCCAACAGAATGAAAATCAGCAAAACATCTTTCATGCAAATTCACTGAGCATTTCAAACACGTCTTCTTAGTGTTTGCTCGACACAGAGCACACCTGTTCTGTTTAAATGCTGGTCCAATGTCATGATCGCCCACATTGGATTTCCTCAAAGTCAAAGGCACTCGTTTTTCGAGGCTCATGTGCTTTGCTTGTGGAGGTCTTCCTCGACATGGTCGTTTTGTTCGCGCCAGAGACAGATAATTCTGAACGATATTTCTTCGAAACGCAAGTTGATCCAGATCATGTCCAGATTTTCGATGTAATTGCCATGCATTTTGCATCGCCGACTCTATCGCAAATAAAAACAACGGCCACCACCACTTCTTTGAACGAATGGAAGTGGCGTAATATGACATATTCTGGTCCATCCTGTCTACACCGCCCATGTATTTGTTATACTCATGGATCAATCGTGGTTGTTTTATTGTTACCTTTTTCTTCGACGTCGCTGACCATCGGGAAGCTGCAGACATAGGTTCGATGCCGTGTGCCGTGCTGACGACGTGAAAAACCTTATTATCGTTAAAAACAACTACGATGGTCTCAGTACTAGTGTCAACACGATAGTCAAAAGAGCCCCTTGGTTCTTTTTTAAGTTCCTTTTGATCTTTCAATGGGCATTTCTTTGTTCTGTTCGACATGATGGTACCTGTCAAACAAATATTTTGCCGGAGAAGTCGATTACATAACTTCAGCGAAGAAAAGAAGCGATCACAATAAATATTGTAGGGAAGATCTGGTACACTTTTTAACAAACGCAAAGCTACACTTGCTCCCAATCCAAGCTCAGGATCAATCTGCGATTTACCTTGATAAGGATCAAAATCAATTAAGTAACCTTTCGAGTCACATAAACACCAAATCTTATACCCATATTTCAGAGGCTTATTATGAATGTACTGCTTACCACTGTGTTTGCCGTAATATTTTGCCATTGCTTCATCAACACACAGGTTTTCTGGAATGTGATCCTTGATTAAATTTGAATAAATGGCTCTCAGCTTGTCGAATAAAGGACGAACTTTGGCATACTTGTCGCTTTTATCCAATTGATCATTGTCACTGAAATGTGAATACTTTTTCAGCAGTTCGAAACGAGCTCTGGACATCGCATTACAAACGAAGGAATTTGTTGTTTCAGTATCATCTTCCCACATCATCCTCCATCGTGGAACACTGATGTAACCGGAGATAAAAAGAATTCCGAGAAAAGCACGAATTTCGACCTTGTCAGTCTGAAACGTAAAATCATGGTAGCGCTGCGCAGCATAGATTTTGAACATGTCCACTATCCACTCAATCATTTCATCAGTCATCACCGATTCAAAACATTCAACAGGATTATTTGGAAACTGAAAAGAATTTTCAGTTGGAAAAAGTCCCCACTCTTTTGGATTTAGGTCACGCTTGACCCAGGAGATCACCGACTCTGACACACATGTAGGCACATCAGCATTCGTATGAACCGAAGGTAATTCGTTGATTTCATGTGATCGTGTACAGAAATGTCCTTCAACCGGAGCAGTCAGTTGTCGTCTTGATAAATTGTTCACACTAAAACACTCATCCTCACTCCCACTGTCCTCATCAGACTCTTGGCCGTCACCTGGCGGTTCCATTATAATCTGGGCGCTAGCAATATCATCGTCGTTTTCAATAATGCTGACAACTTCATCGAGCGTGTATCTTTTCGACATCTTAGTTAAAAAATGAAGATAGATAGCTTTTATGCACGGCAATGGAAAGCCTAAATATCAGAGATACCTATTGGCTATCGAGTGACAGGTAATTTCTTTCAACAAGCGCTGTGATGGCAGACGTCAGATTCCAACGTCATATGAAGGGAAGATATCCATGCACCTATGAGAGTTTCGAAAGGCTTATTCCATCGGTGGCGTAGATATTGCACGTGTGATGACTGATTTTATTCAATCTTTCAACGATCACTGAGTCAGCAGAAGTAGCTGTTGATAATATCATGTTTCGAAAGTACTGATACCTGTCATGCCCACAGTTCCACAAGTGGAACAAATTTTGAATTTCAAATTTAACAGCGTAGGATCTGTTTCAAGACTCAGATTGCATTAAAGCATAACAACCTCAATACGAACAATACATTTAAAGTGCTATTTCGTTGTTAAACATATTTTTTATATCAGATTAGAAACAAAAAGAAAAAGACGTATTTAATCTTATGAAATTTTTGGAATAACTCAGGTATTCATGCATTTCAGAAGCATTGTGGTTATGAAGAATGTCATGTTTTAGATTTTATATCATCGGCTGCTTCAATTATTATGTCTAGTATACAAATTTTTATACAATCAATTTTTATTGCCTCTCCAACTTAATTTTAAAATTTTGTTCCACTTCTGGAACTGTGGTCAAAAATGGGTTAAGAATAATCAATACATTAATGTTGGCGCATCTACCCAGTAATGAACAACAAAGCAATAGCAAATGATTAATATTCACCTTGACACCGACGCACTCAGCGTGGTAAATATTTCACTCTGCTATCGCTACTGAATATCGGAGGTCGATCGGTGAAATCTCTAGCCTTGAATTTCTCTAATTCCAATATCCATTGCACCATTTCAGGTAAGAGTTGAGATATTTCTCGTTATAATTTTGTGCTTAGACGTGATGCTGTTTCGTTTCTAACTTGTGTTCTATTAATGACCACGGTATTTGCGGTCTTGAATATAAGTATTGGGGAACTCTTTTTTCATCAATGCTTATCACTTAAGACCGCACTATTTCAAGGGTAATTAAGTAATTGGTTTAACATTTGATAAAATCCTAAATGCATCATGTTTAACCACATTTTATTAAAATGTATACCTACCTTGACATTAATAACCGACCGCCTCTCCGATCAAATAATAAGGCTATAGGTAAATAATCTGCTGCGATGGTGTGATGTGCAAATAAATGATTTACTAAAACTTTAATCATCAATCCCGATCATATAATTACATAACATGATATGTTACATGAATATTGTGTCCCCTCTCCTCATTTATCTATGAAATGTTTTTTTCTCATATGCCTTATTTTCATATTCATTCCATACAATGACTTATCACGTTATCGTCGTCATCATATTAATGTAAAATCTGTAAATAGTCTGTCATCACTCAAGTACTTTGAAGAATTTTTCAGACATCATGCGCCCATCGAAGAACAATTGTGATCACCGCCTTCATCCTACTTCCGAACGCTTATGCCATCCTCATTTCCATAAGTCACTGTTGCCGTATTCATTCATCCGTGTGCATATCATCTTTTCTTTTCTTTTTTTCTCTTTTGTACATGCATTTTTTTTTTCATCTCATGTTTGTACCATGTTTGTTCTGAGTTCAGAGAGAGAGAGAGAGAGAGAGAGAGAGAGAGAGAGAGAGAGAGAGAGAGAGAGAGAGAGAGAGAGAGAGAGAGAGAGAGAGAGAGAGAGAGAGAGAGAGAGAGAGAGAGAGAGAGAGAGAGAGAGAGAGAGAGAGAGAGAGAGAGAGAGAGAGAGAGAGAGAGAGAGAGAGAGCGAGAGAGCGAGAGAGAGAGAGAGAGAGAGAGAGAGAGAGAGAGAGAGAGAGAGAGAGAGAGAGAGAGAGAGAGAGAGAGAGAGAGCTCGGCAGCTCCTGTGACTTCTCAACCCCTATCCCCAAATCATTCCAATCCTTCATCTGCATCCTCATCATCTCAACCCCAAGGTTTCATCACCTCGCACGTCAGCTGCAAACTTTGCAAACAGGATATAGAAGATCAGCTTTTCCTTTCGTGCAAAAGATGTGAAATCCAACTACATTACGGTTGCACTGATCTGGGTATCTACGAACTAGTCAAGTATCACAAGGAAAATCTGTACAAAAGGAAGTACACGTGTGACGAATGTGTCAAGAAAGTTCATGAAAATGAGTATGCTTTCATCAAGGAAAATATAAAGAAATACGATGGAAATAAACAGCTCGTAGAAGAATACAAAAGGCGCAACAGCATCAAGGAAAGAGAAATGAGTGATTTGAAGCAGACTATCCGCCAAATAAGCTTGAAGCGAGATGCAGTAACCGACGAATTCGAAGCATACAAGGAGGAAGTGAAGATGGTGCAAAGGAAGAATGACGACCTGCTACTGACATTAGCGACTTATGAAGCAAAACGTAGCGAGTACGAAGAAAGAGAAATAAGAACCAAACTACCAATGGTACGGAAGAGAACAATCAAATGACGACAAACCAACCCAGCAACAACACTGACCTGAGAAGACTGATTGACGACCAACGGGAGAATACTGAGACTGAATTGACTGTTATGAAACACATGATTGACGACTTAAAGGCTACCGTGAACAACACAATGCGACAACAAATACCAAATCAGACTTACTTCCAACCACAATCCCGACAACAATCGAGACCTTACGAACGAACCAATTACCGACCCAATCGATCAAATTACCAACGAAGGCCAGCTCCTGTCTGCCATTCATGCGGGCGACGAGGGCACATAGCTCGAAATTGCTACTCGAGACCACGATGGTACACAAATTCAAGAAGTAACTACCAGCAACAGCAGCAACAACCTTATAGACCAACATACCAGCCATACCAACGGTACCAATCATATCCGCCACAACAACCTGTTCAACCTAACTATCCACCGACATATCCACCTGTGACTCAAGGACAATTTCAACAAAACGTTAATCAAGTTGGTCCTCAGCAGTATTTTTAACGAAAGTGAGCAAGGAGAGGAGACAGTAGCGTCAGAGACAAAAAGTAAGAATGAAATGCAAACAATTAAGCTATTCTATACCAACATTAATGGATTAAATGTCAATAAAATTAAGGATGCTAATGTAATCAAAGATACACTTGATGCAGATATAATATGTTTCACGGAGACGCACCTATCAGAACATAATTTATTACCAATCGATCAATATGACATGATAGAAACGACCAGTAAAACTAAAAATAATTTTGGCCGCCAAATCAAGGGAATCAATTTGTATTATAAAACTAAAGACATGGTTATTGAGAATATAATAGCTGAAAATGGAGACATGATAATAATAGAAGTGGAAAACAAACAATGGAAAGAAGTGGATAAAATACATATGATTTTCTGTTACAGAGAGAGCAGAGAATCTAAATATGCTGATAAATATTACCTTAATAAAATTAAAGACTACATAGGAAAATTTAGAATGAAACATGTAATCATACTGGGAGATTTTAATAGCAGAACAGGCAACATAAATGATAACAAGCACTTAAATATTCCGATAAGAAATTCTGAAGATCTGATTATTAATAAGCAAGGACGAGAACTGATAGACTTTTGCAATGAAAATTCACTAATAATAGCTAATGGTAGACTCGAAAACGGTGAACATACATTTTGCAGGCTTCAAAATGATGAATGCTATAAGTCAGTCATAGACTATTTAATACTTTCGGAATCTATGCTGAAGAATGTAGAAGCCTTCAAAATAATGGAGCCAAAATTGTATACTGACCATATACCAATAAAAATTGATTTAAAAATACCTATAAAACCAGCGGCACATAGAGCAGCAAATATGAGAAGCTTATTTCAAAAGGATCTTAAGAAGCGTATCATCCCCTTCCGATGGAGAACTGAGAGAAATCTGGAAAAGTATCGTCAAACTGTTTCAGAAAAAGGTTCAAAACTTTTGGAAGATATGAAGGACAAAAAACTAAATAAAACTGAAATATATGATGAAATTGTTAAGATTAATAAGGAATCATTACCTACTGCGATGAGCTCTAACAGCCGGCCAATATACTCTGAAGATACAAGAATTCTCAGAAAAGCACATAAACAAAATGTTGAAGTATATAAAAATGATAAATCTGAGCAAAATTTATGTTTACTATTACAAACGAAAAGGAAACTTAACAAAAATATTAAAAGAGAAAGAAGGATATTACAGCAAATGGAGTTAAAGGAATTACATGCAGCCAAAGCTAAGAATGACGTCAAAAAATATTGGGAATTACTTAATAAAAATAAACCTCACAGGAAAAATAAGTATAAAACTACCCTAAATGTTCAATCATTTAAAAATAATATTCAAAAGAGAGACAATGAAACTAAAAATCTTAATGATAATACAAATATATCTATAAATCAAAAGCCACCATCTAGAAATGACGATGCTCTTAATCAAAATATTACAATAACAGTAGTGGAAAATGCAATTAAATATTCAAAATCCTCCAAATCCAGTGGTCCAGATGAAATTGTATATGAGATGCTAAAGATTGACACGAATCAAGCGCAAATTCTGTGTACCTTGTTTAATCAAGTAATGAATGACCATAATACCCCATGGCATTCTAGCTGGATTACCCCAATTTTTAAAAAGGGTAATAGAAATGAAGCTAACTCTTATAGATGTCTCAATTTATCTTCATGCATTGAAAAACTACTAACACGAATATTAAACGATAGATTAAACTACTGTATTGAGAAATTTGAATTATTGCATGAATCACAAACAGGGTTTCGAAAAGAGCATTCTACGATTGATAACACCTGGATATTAAAAGAAAGTATACAAATATATAAAAACGACAAAAGACCACTATACACATGTTTCGTCGATCTATCTAAAGCATTTGATTCGATTCCAAAAAATTTAACCGATTTAAATCGCATCATTATTGGAAAATTTTATAAAAGGTATTATCATTTGAGGATGACTACTCCTACTTATTGCATCATCGGTGAATTTGGAGTCAAACCGATTGAGTATTATTGTTATAAATCTGCAATAAATTTTTTCATCAAATTAAATAAAAGTGAGGACAAAAGACTAATTACACGAATTTTTAAGACCATTAAATGTGACATGGAGAATACATCTTATCGAAATACATGGTATGCAAGAGTTTCGAAACTGTTTAATAAAGTCCATTTCACAGAAACACAGAGCTTGGAATATAGTAGAAATATTAAGAAATTAATAAATAATGTCCTAACTGAATATTTCCGAAAAGATTGGATTGACAGTGCCAAACTTAGCAATAAAGGATTGAAATATTTAGAACTTTGTAGATTTCAATGTGAATTAAAACCTTATGTAATGGATAGCAGAGATAAAACCAAAATCGATAACATTATTAAACTAAGAACTGGAAATCACACACTGGCTGCAGAAGTTGGAACATATCAAAATCGTACCACATATAAAGATTGTATTTGTAAATTTTGCGATTTAGAAGAGAATGAAGATATTTATCATTTCATTGTTGTATGTCCAAGATATTGCAATGAAAGAGATGCTTTAATACCCTATCTGAAAGATGCTACACGATCAGATTTCTATGCGTTCATGAATTCGCTGACAGTCAGACAGATTAGACCGATAGACGATTATATTGATAAGGCAATGAATGTCAGAAACCATAGATAGCGGAATGTAGACTAGATTTTCATTTACGAAATGTTCAGCATGATTGACTTCTCTAGATAAAAAAAAATATTGGAGAGAACAATGGTTTATCCTAGATAGCGGAATGCAGACTAACTAATCAACGTGTGCTGGCATTCCATAGCATGACATGATAGACTTAACTAATCAATGTATAAACAAAATGACACTGTCTCAAACAATAGGAACTTGACCACGTTTCTGATCAGATTGCTACGACCGTGCTACCGCTTAATGCTAAAGGGACTAGAAAACAATAGCAACAATACATTGCTTCATTATCAGATAATGCTGAGACTTACTCACTTGCATTCACACTAGAGCAAACGAATATCTCTATCACTCGCTAAAAGACTACGTCGGAGGTCGGAGACAAAATTGATTGTGCTGTCAGCTCATAATTTTCAACTACTTTCCAGGTATGTGAAATTATTTTGAACTTTAAAAACATAAATATCATTATATCCGTGCCTCCGATCAAATAATAGGATTAATAATAGGGTTAGTAATCTGCTGCTGGGTGTGATGCGCAAATAAAATCACTAAATAAATTTAAAATGGAAATTGATAACATGAAATATTGCTCAAATAAATAAGAAACACACTTTCATTGATGCATGCTTTGTCTCCTCTCCTATACAACATGAAATAATGTCTCATTTATAACATTGCTACATTATCATCGACCACATTATGTTACTCATGTATCCCAAGACCTTTTCAGACATTCATCTCACTCCGAACTTCATCTGCGATTACAACAACGATCATGGTGCAAAGTGTGCTTTTATCTTTCAACTCATCCATTTCATCCATCATTGTCATCTTACTTTCCCTGGCCATTACATTAGTATTGTGGTATTGTATGTAACGTATGTATCTTGTTTGTTCCCATCCTGGGCAATAAACTTTTTGAATTTTGAATTTTGAATTTTGAGAGAGAGAGAGAGTCTTAATCAGATGCAGCTGTAGCAGAACAGTCAACTGTATCAGTCACTCGTGACAAATTTACGTCGGAGAACGGTGACATAACTGGTGGTGCTGTTATCATTCCTCAACATTTTCTAACTACATTTCAGGTATGTATACTGAATGTGATCGACTATAAATGATACATGAACAATATTAATTGTTATTAAAAAAACCGTTCTCCGATTAAATAACAAGACGTTAGAGTTAATAATCTGCTGCTGGGTGTGATGTGCAAATAATACCGCTTAATAATTGTGATTAATAACCTGAAGTATTGCTCTGAATTATATCAACGAATCCATTGACAACAAAATGATGCATATTTTGCCTCCTCTCCTCCATGTGTATTGAACTTTCATCTTTTTTGTGCATGATTCATCGACACATCTAAGTCTCACCGTTAACCTCATTTGTAAATATCTCAGTACTTTTTCAGACATTCATCGTTATATTTTATGGATATCAACGGCGATAGTGGTGCAGTTGTTTTTAACTTTCATCTCACATTCCCATTGTCATCTTTCATCTTCTGCCGCGGAAGTAAATAAATGTAATATGTAATAATGTAAATGTATTTGTTTGTCCCACCTGTTGGGCAATAAACATTTTTGAATTTTGAATTTTGAGAGAGAGAGAGAGAAAACTATGAACTATGAACTATGAATGTATTTATTATGACCCCAAATACAGGAATTAAATCAGACTATGAATACACCAAATAGGTCAAAAAGGCAAAACACGATTGCAAAATGAGTTCAGACAAGCAAGAGTTTGTGTTTTTGGTTTCATAATACTGAAGTTTCATCTTGTTGAAATATTCCGTGAAATTATATTTGCTTCATAGTAATGATGAAGTGGATGGTTTTTGTTTTTTAGAATGTTCTTAAAGTTGCGATGATCTTCATTATACAGAATTTCATATACATCATATATCCTTGATGTATAGCCATGACGATGGCTACTTTTTAAAAACTTATCAATTCGAGAAAGGACATGTACATCAGAGCCATAAACAGATATACCCTATCGAATTCTAGAAATAATTAGAGCATCATAAACTTGGTCAATGTCTGATTTAGGAAAGTGGTTCAATTTGAGATCTCTAATGACATTATTATTAGTAGATGTATTATTTGATGGAAATTCGCAAGGGATGGCAATAGTGCTATCATCTGAATACTTGAAAACTCTATCATTCCCATGCAATGCTTTGCAGTCGTCCGTATACATGCTGAAGATATTAGGCCCACCAACAGTGCCCTGAGAACAGCCAAGATCAATATTTTGTGTTGGATATACCTTGTCATCAACAACAAGCCTTTGTGATCTATGTTTACAGAAGTCGTAGAGCCAATTGCTTATATGAGGATAGCGGATGAATAATGGGAATTTGTGTGAAGCGACGTTCTGATCAATGTGGTCAAAAGCCTTCGAAAATTCAATTGCAATGACATGCACACTATTGACATTACGTTTATCTAAATTGCTCAATATGTAATGTTGTAGTGTCAGAAGGCAGTCAACAGTTCCAATGGATGGCCGATATGCCAACTGGAGCGGATCACCGAGTTCAGCAATATTTGGTAGTATCCATTTCTTGTGTATTACACGCTCAAACAATCTCGCGCTTATTGAAGTAATAGATATACCTATTATTTGATTAGCTGTTTTTGCATTATTTGTTTTGGGAATTGGCGTTATGTTTGCTGTTTTATAGATCGCTGGGAATTCTCCAGGTTTTATGGACAGGTTCCAAATATAACAGTACGGCTCTGCAATCAAATCAAAATACTCTCTAAAAACAAAAGCAGGAATACACGAAGGACCAGTTGATGTAGACTTCGCTGAAGAAAAAGCGTTTAAAACTTCTTGGAGCGTAATGTAAGGCAATTCCAGTTTTGAATCAGAAAGATCGAATTTGATAGGTTGCACACTGTGATGATTACTTTTTATAGCACTGCGATTAGCTAGTTCGGCATTTAATTTTTCTGGGGCAATCTCATTCCAATTAATCTTTTTATTTGAACTCCTTCGATGGGTTACATTATCTATACACTTCCATTTCTGTTTCAAACTTTGATCAATATAATATTTTCTCTTGAGGCTTCGAATTTTGTTGTTCATTAATTGAATTTGTTTGTCTGATTTACTTGGTTTCTTTTTCTCCATGATGATGCTCTTGATATAAGGACTTATCCAATCTGGATCCTTGTAACTCATTTTTATCGATTTAATAGGAAATGCACAATCAACTGCATTCGCAATCTTGCTTTCTAAAGTTGCAGTCGCTTCATGCACATCCTCAATTACAAAAATGTCGGAGAAATGTACATGATCCATAATAGAACAAAATGATTGCTTATTTCTGTACGAATAGTTCCGATAGTATGCGGTGTATCTCACTGCTGGTAAATTGGCTTTTGGTTTAACTATCACTCCCAGATGGTCAGTATCAATTGAAGATTTGAAGCAGTTTGCGCTTCAAATTAAAAAAAAAGAGAGAGAGAGAGTAGAGAGAGAAAGAGGGAGAGAAGATCAGACAGCTCTCCCTCGTGCCACTCGCGCTATGGTCCGCTACTGTAGTCAGGAAAACACAGATGCGAGGAGACCCGGGTTTCGAGGTCTTTCTCAATCCTCGAGGGTAAATTTTAATGAAATGAAATGATGAAAAGATTATGGGTACAGAATGAGCGGAGATACATGAAATGTGATCAGAAGACTATTATTTACAATTATGGATTGAAGGGTTCAATGTACAGGCTTATGCTGAATGACAAATGGATCGATGAACTGATTGACATGGATTAACAGTTTGAATGATGAAGCTAAGTGGCAGCATTAGTTAGGCCTATGTGACAATAGTTGTTTGAGATTTCTATGTTTAGTAAAGACTCTAGTAGTTTTAGTAATTCCTGAACAAATGCCATGAATTGTATCAGCAACGCGATCGGAACAATGACTAAGCGGTAGGATCAACTTAGTTTCATTTGATGTATTAACATTTAAGCCACTGACATCAGTAGGTGTCTATATCTTTGTAATGTATAATCGGTAGGAGGTTATCAGCGTTTAACTCCTGCATTTAACCTCCTGCAATCACTATCTATGAACTGCTGGGAAATCTCAGTACTGCAAAACAAATGTAATGTAAGTAATTGTATTACCATCAACTATAACAATATCATTCTAAATATGTGATTTTCAAGTATAGTGATCAGTCTTTACGAATATAAATGTTGAAAGAACAGTTTTGAAAATTTCCTCCAAAAGATACATTTTCTGTGGAAATTCCTTCTTTTTCATTATTGCATTGGTTATTGGTTGACATTGGTTGACATTGACGACTACATGTAGGTGCCTGAGCATCACTTTTTCTCAATGCATGCGTCACCTTTTCGTTCATCGATCCCATGTCGATGTAATTTAGATCTGCCTCTGATACATGACCAATACGCTTTTTCGCTACTTCATTTGGTAATCCTGATGCTATTATTCGCGTTTTTGCAGTTCTTCTTGTACTTGTGTTTGTAAAGTTACCTTTTGCTTTTATGCTCATCATTAGGTTCTTGACTACTTTTTCAATTTGATGAATACCTAATGGAGTTTTTTTGAACCAAGTTTCATTTTTGGGTTGTTGTATAGGTGTAAGATAAAAGGACGTTATTTCTTTGACATTTTCTCTGTAATGGACGAACTTTTTGTAGATCTTCAGTGGACATCTCTCCGGGCTTTCAAAGTTTGGCAGCACATGTACGACTTTTGGCTCCATTCTGGCTTGTTTGATCCCAAATAAACGAGATTTAGAGGTGTTTTCTTTGTACTGAAGCACCTCCACGCCATCTTTTTCTATCAATCGCAATTGATCGTTTTGATCCCCAAAAGTTAAGTGTTTGTGCTCCGTAGCAGCACGCAACCCTAGTTCAATGCTTAGAACATGAATGAGTGTGTTCTGTAGCTGTGTAGGGGAACTCGTTCCCAGCCCGTTAGGCCCGTTAGTCCATAATTTCTCTTCAGAGTTGAAAGATATTATGTCACTTCTTTTGGTTATCTTTACGTTGCCTTCCTTTGCACTTGCCTTCATCTCACCGTCTAACACTTTTCTTGATTCACTGAAGTCTTTATCGCAGAATATTGACCAATTTTTATCCATAACATTATTACAATAATGTTGCAGCATTGCAACCATCTCTTTCAGTGTTTTGGGAGGATATTTAGTTCCATCCGTTTTTCTAACCTCACATAAAAAAAACGCGAAGACATTGGTCTAATTCATAGGCATTCATTTCATCAATATCTTTATAGACTTTTACGCTTCCATCTAATCGACATTTCCAGAATTGTTGCCATTCTCTAAATATGCTCAGTGCCCACTTCTGTTTCTTTAATGTATTATAAGGTATCCTTTCTTCCAAATTCTTTTTCCTTTCTTCCTCTGTAGTTGTAGCAAATCTGCTTATACTGCTCATTTTCAATTCTTTTTACCGTAAGACTGATTAAGTAAAAGATGATATTGGATACTTTTGATCATGGACTATTTTGATATTGATATAATCAAACTAGGACTATGTTCATGCATGAACTAAATCACGGACACATAAATCCATAGCTTACATCTATAGAAATCTTTATATGTGTTATATCATGGAAATCTTAATAGTAAAAACCTTTTACTGTGGTGTAATAATTTATGGCTATAATGATATGATGACAGCTATGTTTTGAGGGCGTCAATGGCAAATTAGAGGGCCGCGTTAGCGGCCCGACAATTTGCCATTGACAGCCCGAAAAATGTAGATGTCATAATCATTGTATGCCATGTTGCGAAATATTTCTATGGTTTCATTTCCAGGCCATGAATTCCGGCCATGATTTCCGGGCCGTTAATGAATTTCTGGGCATTATCAAAGATATCAGTCTTATATACATGGTATACAATGTAGATATGTTACATCAATGTGTTGTTGATATCAACGGTTTAAATATCTTAATACCATAATGACATCTAACCCTAAACCATTTTGGAAATCTTAGTAGATATCAGTGGTTTAAATAAGATATCTACCTGATCTACGGAGTTAAACCATGAAATCTACTCGTCTTCGCTGCGCTCCGACTCGTAGATTATCACTGGTTAACTCCTAGAATCAGGTAGATATCATATACTTAACGCGATATTCAAGCCATTGTTAACAGTGTCTAGTCTATTGATCCAGACATTTTCTCTGTGAAGTCTTTTAATTTCGTTTTTGCAAATTTTTGCAAAGAGAGATAGAGAAACTCAAAATGGGAAATGAATACATACCAAAAAAACCCCAAAGAAAACAGCAACTTTCTCCCTACTACCTGTTTCAGCTCTATGAGCCTTCTCAGGGAATGATTTTATTTTCAAAATTCAATGGAAATAAGACATGGATTTATAAGCAAGTACATCATACAAAACTAAAAGTCTGTTGAGTCCATACAAAATGAAGTTTGTCTCCCTTGTTCGCCAATTTGGAGGCTGAAATGTAGATTCATCTATAAATGTCTGCACGCCTTCCTGCAATGATTTTCTTGTTTTCTATAACGTCTTCTCGTGTTGGTGAAGTTATTTCGTTGGCTAATTACATCGCTGCTGTTACTTTCAGTTCTTCAATTTCTTTCGCTTTTGTTGTTAGGCCAAGAATATTTGTAGCTCATATTATGCCTGAAGTTGCACCTTCACTCTGTTGCTGAGCTGCTTGAGTGGGTATGTCACTTTATCAAGGTGAATCATAGCATAGAAAGAAGAAAGTTATCACATACATCAAACATACAAAGTAATTTAAAATTCAATAGCTTTCTTAACAAGATGACATAGATAAGAAATTGCTGCTTCATCTGTGAAAAATGACCATTATGAAAATTATATCCAGGGACGTGATTACATCAAAATATAGAATTAATTTTCATAAGCAATGGGAAAAATATTATCATTGGTTTTGGTTGATCTCAGGCTTAAGTTGGGAAATATAATGCTATCGGCAATTTTTCGTTCTACTGATGACTTTAAAAAGGATTTATACTCATATTTTTCTTTTTTGCTTGTAATTTCCTTTATGCCATATTATGTATTCCTTTATGCTTTATGCTTTATGCCATCTCGGATTACTGAATGTATTGGAGCTAGAGGGGGCACACGCGCTATTAAAGTTGAATCTGCTACATGCGTTGTTTTCTGTACTAGCGACTTGGTGGAGATTGTGACTAAATTATCAAGGTATCATACATACATGTATATATATACTGGTATATATATACGTGTATATATATATATACCAGTCAAAAATGAAAGAAGTTAAAGAAGTAAATGCTTCAAAAATTTTGTCAATGAGTATATACTAGTATATATATACTCATATACCCTGTGTAATTTTCCTTTTTCCACCTCACGACGAGATGAAGTAACAGCCTGAAAATTTGTGGCTACTATAATTTATTCCTGAAGACATCTTTTGATAAAAACATTTTCTTTTGAAGGAAAAACAACAACTATTTCTTTCAACCGAACATGTTTCAGAGTTATTCACACCATCTTCAGCGGTATGCAGGAATCCGATAAAACAACAGAAGTACGTATACATACAGATCAGCGCAAAATGCATGAACCGATATTATATACTTATATATGGACTCTTAGATATTTTGTGGCAAGGAACGCTTCATGTGAATATCCTCACTCTCCCATCACTGTCGCGTTAAACCAGGGTTGGTTTTTTGCCGGCTAAAACTGGTTTTTGCCACTAAGTCGTAAAAACCAGCTAAAAACTGGCAAAAACTGGCAAAAACCGGCTAAAACTAAAATTCCGAAAAATCAGTCTATTTCTTCACGAAATGATCGACAGCAAGTTGGGGTTCAAGTATTACGGTGCATGCGGGTTTGCAGTTTGCAACTCTGATCTTCCAAAACATTACATTCATTCTGTGATGGAACCACATTATATGTTTTTATCACGAACGACATGCGATGTTGCTCTGCCCTTTTCTTGTGATTTAAGAACAAATGTAGACTTCAGCACCATTTTGGCTCTTTGGTTCATGTAACAGAAGTTGCTAGATTTTCGCAGAATTATCATCAAATGAATGAAAAAAATGAAAATAAATATATGAATAAAACTGCTTTAAACTAAATTAAGCAAACCACTTCCTTCATGTGGACGAGCTTCAATAATCCCACTGTCATTCCTCTGTGTTGAGTGTTCAGCAAGAATGTAGAGTGTATTTTAATAGTAGCTTAGGTTTCATCAGATCTAGATTCGAACTCAGGTCCCATGAACGCAGAGAAAACTCTGTCAAAAAGTCTCTGCACCGGAAAATCTTACCTCCCAAATCAAGCAATGTGCAACAGTCACTTAGAATGTATTTCTACTTTTTTTTATAAATATACTAAATGCACTGAGGCTTGTGACTGTAGCAGGAAATCATGATTTGTAAGAACAAATAATAATTGAATAACATAGTTCGCACCAGCAATCTTGATAAAGTGAGGTGTATGTCTGAACAGCTTCAGTTATAATCTCAACAAAAGAACATATTCAGTAAGCTGCAAAATTGATCTTGTTAATACTGTAGAATCTGAGAGCGACAAACAATTTTGACATTATTGTGATATACAAGTTTTTCTAAAGTTCTTGAAATTTCCATATTTTGAGATCAAATCAAAACTTTACTTTCGGTTTTAAATTCATTTAACATAACCTTATCCTCTAAATATGTGAGGGTTAATTATCATGACATGAAAAATGTTGAAGAGCAAAATTTTTAATCTAGTCCTTCTGGGAGTGCAGGATAAATTTCATAGTAATATTCGTGTAATCACAAAGGTATGGGACATTTGCCACAGATTTAGAAGACAAGCTTTTCTATGAGATCAGCAGGGAGGTTAATCGTAGAAATCCGAGGCCAGATTTCTACATTTTCCTAACTTTCTAGCTTCATGGAATGCCTGTTTTCGATCTTTTATATACAGCCAAGTGATTTCCTCCCAGCATGGACGTCTGTTGCATCTTACAATGAAAGAAATTCGTAAAGCAACAAAATGCGTGCACGCTTAGAAAAATAATGCACAACAGCTTTATAACAATATTTTTTATAATAATTCATATTCTTGCACTTTACTACTTTACTACTTTACACTTTACTACTACACTATTTACTTGGAACATATTCTTGATTGAAATGTGAAAATACAGGCCTAAATGTTTATCGAATGATGAAAAAGTAAAGTGAACTTATTGCGACTAACGTTCATCAATAAAGTAAGGAGTGACGATGATCCCTTATTTTGTATGTACGCAAAAAACTTAAGTAATAATGCTGGAAAAATAGTTTTAGCCAGTTTTTGCCAGTTTTAGCCGAAAAATGGTGACAAAAGCTAGTGGTTTTTACCAGGTTTTTACCGGTTTTTACCAGGTGGTAAAAACAGGATGGTTTTTACCTGCCAACCCTGCGTTAAACAGAATCAGCAACATTTTATCGCCAGGAACAACAGACGAAACACTCCTAAAATAGTTTCAGTCAAAAATCCAAAATCTCAGATACTGCTTTATGACCAAGTCATTGAGATACCGCTATAAAGATTATGTGGTTTTGTTTCCTTATAAAACGCTAACAGCGACTGCATTACAAAATCCCTTAGCACTGTCAACATTGTTCCTTTCGGAATTTCGCCACGCATGTGAATCATTCATGTCCACATTCATGAAAAGAATGGGTTTCACTGAATTCGAACAAGGATGTTATCCAGCCCTGTCGGCGCAGTTCGCCAGAGACGTTGACCGAAATGACCTTTATTATCCCTCTGAAAGAGCATTTTAATTGTGATCTTTATATGGATGCACTTGAAACACTGACCTCTGACATCAATTTGAGAGAAAATTGATGCCAGATACATGTAGTAATCCCAGTGGGTTGTCTTTCGATTCTGAGATGGCTACGCAAATGACTGTGTTGATGCATCGCTTAGTGAAATCGCCAATTTCACGCAAAGTTTTCCAGATGAGGCTATTCGCATAGTAGTCGTGTACATCATTAAGTCGACTATAATTCGTAAATAAACTCGACTATAAACTCGATCAATCGACAAGGGTCGGCAAAAAATCATTTCAGTTTTTTGTGCTTCTTAACGTGCTTACACGCAATTTTTCAAAGGACTTGTAGTATGGCAAATTATACAGTCTCTTAATAGTTTCTAAAAAAGTCATATCTAAATGATCGTTTATCTTCACGTTTTCAGTTTCATTAGCTGAAAGGTAGTTTGCAAGTGCACAAATTTTTGAGTAACAAAAAAATCTTAGCATGAATCGCTCAATTTGACACTGTATGCTACTTATGCTCCTACGTCCACACCAGGTTGAGGGAAAATCCAAAATCATACCAGCAAAATTCTATCAACGCTGCCACTGATGACAAAAAAGTGCATCACAATTTTGATTGGTATTTCAAACAAAAGTCAATGGCTAAGCTAAGTGATGAGTTCGAAAACCTCATAGCAAATCATGACAGGAAGACAACCCAAGTCAATGGGGCTTATTTGAAGCCCCATTATATATGTTAGTGACGACCATCAGGTCATTATGTCTCAACGGCATTCAGGCAGGACTTCTTCAACCCAATACAGCGCGGAAGATCAGCGAAAAGATGGAGGGGCCAAATACGAACGGACACGGGCCTGCCAATCAACACCTTGGAACGCCAAGCTCAGAATAGGAGAAGTTGGAGCCGTTGGAGCAGACTGGTGGGAGCAGGGGGCGTTCGTAGCCTAAGCAATTAAGTCAAGTACCGGTATATAGAACCATATAGAGCTTCTTCTAGCGGTAAAGATTTCGCTCTCTTCTTCAGTCCCGACTATACCAGAAACGCGAAAAATAAATCAGCATTAGCCGTTCTAGGTCAAGCAGTTTTTGCTAGCTTGACCATATGCATATAAAAAGAGGCTTATACATTAAAGATCTGGATTTTTTGGTGTTTGACCGGTTAACCGCGATATACACGTATTATTTCTTAGCAAAGTGCATTACAATTGACGGTCAAATAAAATATTTCAAGCGTGCTGGATTGGCTGATAGCCTATCGAAAACTTGATGACATTTAAATTACGGAGACTATTGTTTTTTTTTAAGTAATCAGAAACAAAACGTTTTTTGAATAGAGTTAATTAGGCCTACACATATAATCATGCATTTAGTCGGTTAACAAGCACAGATGATCAGGCCTTTGTTCAGTGGCATGTAGCACATGTGCTATTTAAGAGATCTGAATGATTTTACAACGAGTTCATTTTTCATAATTTCTAAATATCTTTATTTTTCATCAACTGATTCATACAATTCATAATTTTTTTCATGCAATTTTTTTCATTTTGGTCTTTTTTTCAAACATGGAAAGTTGCTTCAAATAGCCTTTTGAGACGTGAAATCTTCAAAGACTATATATTCTCAATTATTTGTATTAATTTTTAAAGATAATTTATTATTGGCCGTTATGGATTTCAGTTCAATAAACACTAATAACAGGAAATTGACGAAATTAATCATACAAAGCGAAGAAGAATTAAGTTGAAAAACTTGGTGAGGAGAAATACAAAGTCAAATTGAGTCAAATTAGAGCGGATAAAGAAATATCATGATTTAATCCGATGGCAATTTCTCCAATGCAGAGGTAGCATTACAGCGTTGCACCACCATCGCGATCCTTTGAACGAAATAGATCGGCACCTTGATTCTCCAGCATCACTGGGGCAGTATTTATTGATATTCAAGTGCCTGACATTGCTGGTAACATACGACACAAATTATATGGCTGATGGTTACCATACGCCCATTGTTTCGATGCCAACTGAAACAAAGGATGATCAGGTGGAGTAATTCTGGCCTTCACGGGCCCCATCTAGTGTAACAGATATTTCTAGATAGCTTGGTGCTATCGTGCTATTGTATTAACATGTGAATTTTGATATCATGGTTTTCTATCATGGCATAAATGCGCTGCAGTTCGGAATTTCGTGTTCCAAATTGCAATTTGTTGCTTCAGCTTAGCATGTTTGAAAATTGAAGTCTGAAAAATTGGCAAAATACAACTTTTTATAATCTCATGAATCAGATAATGAAAATGAAGTATTTTTTGATCTTTGGAAGTTCAAGAAATGAATTGAGTAGTTCTCACATACCACTAAGGATAGGTATATGTTTATAAACTTAAGAACCACCGCTCACACAATTCACAAATTTTGAAAAAAGTGCGGTTGAGTCAAATATCATATACTATATATATACTATATACCGATTCACCGATTCACTTCTATATATATATATATATATATATATATATATATATATATATATATATATATATATATATATATATTATATATATATACTATTATATATTTATGATATTCAGATGTCATTATCTTGCACGTCTAGATTTGATGACAAAAATCAAACAGAAGAGTTCTCAAATTTTATGATAGAAATAGTTTAAAGAAATGTTCGGTTAGTTTTGAGCGATGTGATTGGAATAATATAACTGGTCAATATAAAAAAGTATGGAAATTCGATGAAATAGCCCGGCAATCGCTCAGGAATTTGAAGCACAAAGTCTGGCCCCCTCTGCATAACTGCTGCCTAAGGATACGTTCAGTTTTTCTTTTGTTTAAGCTTCATTGGCGGTACGTCATCTCTCGCCCGAGTAGGCCTATTCCTATACAATAAGAATCGATTTTGCCGGTTTCTGGATCACCCTTCTTTCTGAGAATGTCTGCGCTTCGTTACAACTGGCAGCAGATGTCACTGGATGTGGTGGTTTACCTTGACCTTAATTTCCTTGATAATCCTCTGTTTGATGTTTTCCATGTAAAAGCTGATGTCTTCATTCTACAACAAAAAGAAGTGTTGGAAAGGTTCTTCATGTGTGAACTTCTGCATAAATGTAAACTATATGTAGGAGGTATGCGCATTTGTGCTTTCATTCGCGTTCCGCCCTCCTTTCTTTATGGAGTTCACTCAAGTAGGCCTACTACTGCTACATGGAGAATCAAGTGAAGTCATGGCAGTTCATAGAGGTGCATGTGGTCAACAGCAGTCTCCCACGTTTATCTCAGGTAACTTTTGCTGAAACAGACGCTTCTAATACCTGGCATGCATTGGAACTATGAGATTGGTTTTTCGGAAGCTTAGTTTTTGGGATTTGTGGGCGTGATGCAATGCAGGGATGCGGAGTCCTATCATTTTGATTGGACTCCGACTCCGAGGGTTGATAGGACTCCGACTCCGGGTGGCCAATATATTGAGCCTAGTTTTTTAAAAAATTAACTGGTAGCCTACATCATAGATCATTATAGGCTTACCTGAACCTATTTTTAGGGATCATTGCTGTATCAATTATCAATCATTTTCGATGAAAGTTCATCAAATGTCGCTTTCAGTTGGATGCATGCGACTCGGCTCCTCCCATCTTCTTGATGTATGCTTCACACGGTTTTTCCCCAGTCTCTACCAGGCAGGAAAATCCCCATCCTTCTCAAAAAAATGAGTACACTTTCGATTTTAATATGCGCTTTGGAGAGGACCCATCACACACGATTAACGTGAGGGTAAGAGGATAATGTTCTCAAACAAACTAGTATTTTGGTTTTGTCTCTGGTGTGACCTTTGGGCGCGTATGTGTGATCGAGGCTAGGAAGGCTTGTCTACTCTACTGAATCACCGAGTGAAAAGACAATCCCTTTTTCACTATCACAGGTCATTCCCTCAACTATTTCAAGCTTTGCCTGCACTGCTGTCTCTGTACTTTTGTTTGACGGAGAAAGTTGATATCAAGACAGTGACAGCCATATGCACGAGAATAAAAAATCGTTTGCATTATATTTCGGGTCTAGCTATAGGGCGGAGTCCGGAGTGCTATCATTTGATAGGACTCCGACTCCGCATCCCTGATGCAATGGACGTCACTTATTGTGGATAGCCTCTGCCACAACCCGTGTTCGCATTCATATTTGCGATTGTCCTTAATAAACGAAGCAATCCAAAAAATATGAAATAGGCTAACCGTCCGGGCTTCATGATCAATCGGCCAAGAAGCTGAACTTTGTACCGAGGGAGACAGCCTTCCGATTCACTTTCATTTCGCAATGAGAAGTAAGAGCTTACCAATGATATTTAAGCGTGATTAAGGTCGAGAAAGAATTGAAGCGTCCAAGTCAAATATTTTGACGACTATCATTCAACTGCGTGCGCGAGAATGCATACTTGATTTTACCCTGCCATGTTTTTTATTATCTATGCGTGAAGCTCTAATAAACATCGCGTTCGATCAAACCCCTTGAATCGTGACTTTTCTAAACCAAAGAAGTAAGCCATGAAGATTCGATGAAACTTTTTAGGGCTTTATTGAAAATTTGTCACCTACAAATGTGGCGCATGAAAAGATATCCATGGTATCATTTTTCAAATTTCATTAAGTTCATTGATCGACACAACTCTCAGTTGATTCCAGTGTCTGCGTCATGTAGGCTCTATTTGAAAACTTTAAGCATCCGTAATATTTTGTGCCAGTTGCACACATTGCATGTGTTACGAAAAACTTTCCTTCCAAATCTGTCTACATTATACATCCTTGTGATAACCAATTCCTCTTAAATATTTTCTTAAATTCTTCATATGAATAGGAAAGTCAAGAACCACTCGCTGTGTGGAGAACATTTGGAAAACATGTCCTCCTGGTCAGAGTGACATCTATTGACCTGATTAAAGGTTTCGCCAGGTTTCACCCTTTTTAAACCTGCTTAAACCCTGGTTTAAACTGAAGCGCCCCCATTATAAAAAGCGAATTCAAAATTCACATGATTATTTAATGGACTTCCACTTAAGAAGGTTATCTCTGAACCAGCTGCAATGAACTCAATCACGAACATTGAGAAACGGCCAACCTACGTTAAGACAATTATGTCGGCTACGGAGGAGGCAAGCGGCTGATATATATTGATGAATCTAGTTGCAATTTATTTCTCAAACGTTCTCAAGGAAGTTCAAGTCGTGGAATGAGGTGCTGTATCAAAGTTGCTACGAGTCGGGAAGTAATGTCCATATCATTGAAGCTAACAGTATACGAACCATACCCGACGAAATAGCGAGCGTCGTTATCGTCTGTGCCAGCACACGATAACACAGCCGCTGTCATTGAAGGTGTACAAGAAGACGAATTCGCAGGCGCCATGATCATACGAAACGCTCCTCCCAATCCCTCTGAAGAATGTTGGAGTGTCGTTAAGGCATCCGCTTAAAGCGCCCGCAAACTTTGATCGAATGATAACTTCTCCATCAGTGTTTGCTCAGACAGAACACAGACTTCGATTCTTAGAAGAGGCTATCGACAAAGGAATTACCCCATAGAAATAGATTGTTGTTTATCTGAAGTTGACTAGAATGGAAATTGACTCAAGGTCAATTTCTATGGAATTACCTGCATCACACCCCTTCTGTGCATGAACACGTGCAATCACGTTCAGCACTTTGCTTTCTGCCTCGCAAAAGAAGATATTAAGATGGGTGACAAAGTATGAGCTACAGGTATTCGTTTCTACATTCATCTGATTGACTACATGTATTTGCTAGGTATATTTTCACTTGGAAAGGAGACAGTTTTATTCCTATGATCAGTTTTGGAAAAAACGGGAAATACAAATGTTTCTTCAAAGATACATACATGTAAACCTAACTTAATATCAGCTTTGAGTATAGCAAGAAAACATTATAGGGCCTGCATGCATTGTATGCTACTTACCATAGAGTAAGCATATAGGTAGAGCTTCGACTCAAACAACTATCTGTATAAAGTAAAAATTTTTATATGAAAATATTCAGTTCTTTACGGAGATTACGTTCCTGTGGTCCAAATAA
This sequence comes from Prostheceraeus crozeri, assembly GCA_907163375.1. Taxonomy (NCBI): domain Eukaryota; kingdom Metazoa; phylum Platyhelminthes; order Polycladida; family Euryleptidae; genus Prostheceraeus; species Prostheceraeus crozeri. The sequence continues at coordinate 46,645 of CAJQUW010006931.1, forward strand.
TTATTTGAACAGTTTTTAAAATGCTAGATTTTTGCAAATTCATATAACACCGACATGAAGCCCCTGTATAAGTAGTTTGAAACAAGCTGGATATCAAAAGGAATGAATATTCGCTAACAAGCATCTTACTTCAGCGGAAATTAAGCTGATGATTAAGGAAATTTCATGAACTGCATTATAATGCAAGTCCCTACAAGTCTTCAAGGAAAGGTTGAGATCTCATTTTGCTTCTTAGCTGAGATTTCGCGTCTTTAATTCAATTTTTAGCGGCGTGATTTTATGATTCACCAGGCGTCATTTCTTGAATATGAATAGTGATGTGAATTTTTTTTAATTGAAGTTCACCTTTTTCAAATTGAAGCTCAACCTTTTTAAATTGAAGTTCAACATTTCTAATTGAAGCCAAAAATGTGTAAATTTAGATTCCTTGTACGAGACCTTATACTAAATTGACTAAAATAGTCGCTACTTAGTAATTGTACTTAAACTTATAACTACTTATACTGTAACTACTTATAGTAGTAGTTGATAATTAGTAATATGAAGAGATCGTAAATTAAGCAAGATATCAACTTGGGTCTGCTGTGACATATGGGGAGATATAATCAACGCAGTCTCAGCCGTTTTCCACACTACGCGTGGACTCCAGCTTCAGACTTTCAACATGGGTATTCAAACCAAGCTCCATGCTTCTCGATAGCAAAATAGCTTTAATCACTGTTTGAGTATTCTCAGTTTTCGAAGGCTCATTCCTCATATACAGATTGTTTCATAAAAAGTGGATCACCCTTAAACATCGCCTTAACTTCAACTTTGTCTAACTCCGCTAAACTTGAACGAATTTCTCTGAAATTTGGAAGATATGTCACTTGTGCTTACTAATATCATAGTTGGAAATTTCAAGCATGAATATTGAGTTGTTTTCCTGTTATAGATAAAAAAAGTAGTAGATAATTTGATCTTCATTTAGCAATGTTACACAAAATCATACCTCACTCTTATAAAATTACATTTGTTTCCTTTGTTATGTAATATGTTGTTCTACAAGCCAAAAGCTATCAAGCATAACAAAAATAAAAAAATCGGTCAATCAGAGCCAGTATAGCACCATTATTCATCAACAATAATGTAACTGCTACATGTGATTAACTGGACTTCATGTTCCATAGCTTCCTGACTTCGTTGCGGTGGTGTTGGCAGCACTCCTGATTGCTTTCAGCTAGAAATCTATCTCTTACCGGTTGAAAACAATACAAAGCACAAATGAACAATAACGAGATCGCATTCACAAAAGGCAAAGTATCAGCCTTGCTAGAACTAGAGTTTTCTTTGCGAGCTACAAGCAAGCGACTAAATGTCTCTTACACAAATGTGCATCGATGGCATAATGATGATTTTCGACTCTGTCGTAAAGAGGGCTCTGGCCGTCCACGCAAAACATCCAAGCGTAGAGATCGCCTAATTTTGAGATTTGTTAAAGTTGATCCAAGTCTCTCGTTAACTGAGATGGCTGCACTAGTCTCGCCTATTTCTAAGTCCACTATTCGTAGAAGACTTATTGAGTCGAATTTCAAGAGCTGTAAGAGGCCCTCTCAGATCGAATTATCAGATCAGCATACAAAAAGACGTCTCAGATGGGCAATGAGTCATTGTCACTGGTGAAATCAATGGGATCGGGTTGTCTGGTCTGATGAGGCATCAGTCCGTCTGAAGGATAGTGATGGTCGATTGAGATTATGGATAAAATCTGATCAGGAAATTCCGAGACATTTACATCGTCCCCGGGTACAAGGTGGTGCGACTCTACTGATTTGGGCTGGCATTTGGACCAATGGCCGCTCTGAACTTCACATACAGCAAGGAACCGTGAATGCTGAACGCCATGTGAATGTTTTACGAATGAACATTGGCCAAATGACAGATCAACTTGGTGATCCATCGACTTGGTTATTTATGGATGATAATGCTACGTGTCACAGGAGTAGTAGAGTCAACTTATGCAAGTCTCAATTAGGGCTTAGGACATTATCTTGACCAGCTCGTTCTCCTGATCTGAATCCCATAGAAAATGTATGGAGTATTCTAAAACGTAACGTTCGTCGTTCACTGCTACCTACAGATGGCGTATCACAACTTACGTCACTGTTAAAAAGAGAGTGGAGAAAGTTTGATCAGTCAAAAATCAACGATATCATCGAATCAATGCCTAGACGAATTGGTAATGTCATTGACAATAAAGGTAGGGCCACAAAATATTAGCTTCTTAAGAACCGTTACTGTATCATAGCTTATCAGATTATATAAGGACATTTAAATATATTAGGGACATGAAACAACATGAAAAATGCTTTCTGTATCATACTTATGTTTTATTTAGTCAAATTTTGGGATGATCCACTTTTTATGAAACGGACTGTAGATCCTCATATTTTGTTAACGAAATGATAGTCTGAGATTATTCTTTAATGCAAGTGTTTTTATTGATTTAGCGATGATAAAGCACTACAATTTATCTGTAGCCATTGAAGAACTCATCAACGTCAGTGTCTCCTCGACAGACTTTCCTCTCCACTGAGTTAGTGATGTCAGCTTCCAGAATTTCGTAATTAATCCAGAGGCGAAATCGCTACAGTAAATGAAATGTTGGTTTAGCGGCACCACTCTCCCTTACTGGGGGCTTGGACGGTGCCGACACAGCCGGACTTTCATCTGGAGCGTTGTGATCTCTTAGTACCATAGTGAATCTCACTTCCGCTTGTGTCGTCTCCCCGAAAAAAGATAAGCTGCTAAAAATATGTACAGTCTACGACGAATTTGCTAAAAGTTATGTACAATTCCGAGCTTTCGCGAGCTTTCGCGAGCTTTCGCGAGCCGGCTCGCATTATCAAGGTTTGGCAGGAGTGAGGGCACGTTCAACGTCTGGTCATTTCATGTCTTCGGTTGAGTGCTGGTCTTTGTTCTTGGACACGCACAACACTTTTTGGAGATGGTGGTCAAGGCGGTGCGAGGAGAAGAAGAAGCGACCTTCGAGAGACACCAAGGAAAGTGGCGAGCAGTGACAGACAGTGACTTTCCTACTACTTTGTCCTTCTACCGTTCAGAGTACAAGCCGAGTTTTCCTTTCTTTCATTCCGATAACGTTTGGTTTGATAGGATTGAGAGGAGGGAGAGCACGTTATGCACTACTGCGATTAATGATAACATTACGAACGAAACTGAAGTGCTGATTCCTCATCAAGTGGGAGCCTTGCTGGAAAAGGGCCCTAAGTTTCGCATGCCCCCGCGTTTGAATTCTGATTTTTACAACAAAGTGAAACTCGATTTGGATGTCTTAACGTACAAATTACGGTGGCATCATACCAACGAGAGTGCTATCACGTCTCACGCTTCTAGAATACCGTTTAAGCGTAACACAGTCAACCTTCCCCTTGCATGCCTAACGAGAAGGAGAGTAGGTTGAATCTGATGAAATCGGAAATTCTCAAAGTCGTTGAGGAAGAAGTTTCTGCTACTAACCGCTCGAAGTCGTACCGAGAAGCTCAGTCGAGTATCAGGAACACAAAAAGGTTCCTTGAATCTAATGACCTCATTGCAGTTCCGTCCGAAAAAACCAACAAATTGGTCATTGCGAACAAAAGTGAGTTTATCGAACGGTACGAAAGTATTCTACAAGATACTTCCATCGACAAACTCCTAAATAAGAGCAAACAGAAAAGTATCGAAGCCCAGGCTAATAGAATGATTAGAAACATAACATCTTCACAATTGCCGACGAGAGACGTAGAAAATCTTATTTCGTATGGGAGCCAACCAGCTTCGTTCCACACTTTCATAAAAGACCACAAATCCACCGAAAGCAGGTACCCGTTGAGACCTATTGCTTCTGTGAGAGGTACCGCAACGGAGAAGGTTGACTGGTTTGCGAGTACAATTTTGACTCAACTAGCTAAACTAGTTCCGGCTAATATTACGAACGCGAGTCAGTTGATCGAAACTCTGAACGAATGTAAAAGAGAGAGTCTGACAGATGACCACAGTTTCATCTCTCTCGATGTTGTCAGCCTTTACCCAAGTATTCCTATTAGTTACGGCATAGAGGCTGTGATGGAGTTTACTAATGCAAACTGGCATAGGATAGACAACAAAGGCATAACGGCTGAAGATCTGCGACGATGTCTGACGTTTATTTGTTACACTTACGAAATAAAATACAACAGCCGAGTCTATCTGCAGATCAAGGGCTGCCCTATGGGTGCGCACTTTGCTCCGGCGTTTGCAATTATTACTATGCACAAAGTGGAATCCATGGCCTTAAATACCCTGTCGCAACGGTTTGGCTTTAACCCCGACATTTACAAAAGGTGCATCGACGATATTCTGATCGGTCCGGTAGAACGAGACGAACGGATGTTTCAGAATATTTTGCGTCTTTAATGCCACCAATGAGAGTATTAAATTTATTATTGAGATACCGGAGCGGGGTGCTTACCTGAGTTTCCTTGACCTGCAGATAAGGATAATTGAAAATAATATTGACTACGGATGGTAGTCCAAACCTTGTCACTCTGACATCACTTTGAGAAGAGACAACTGGCTTCCTCGTCACGTAAAAGCTAATTTTGTAAACAATTACATCGACAATGTGAAAAATAGATGCTCGAGCAAGATAAACGAAGAGGCAGCTATGGAAAGAGTCAAGAAGAGGCTTGATAAAAATGGTTTCCGAAATGTGAACCTCAACACTAAAAAGGTGAAAAGGCATTCGGAAACCATTGAAAAAGAGAAAGTCTTCTTCTCGATGAAATTTATCAATGATAGCTGCACGAAGAGAATCAATAAAATCATCAAGAATTATGATTTGTCAATAAAATTAGGAAGCCAGCCTGCCTCTAGTCTCAAACAATGTCTCAGTCGCAAGGAAAAGAGTAAACATGACAATTGCGAAGTCTGTGATCGTTTGGGGTGTAGTTTTGCCTGCTCTGATAAACATCTAGTATATCGGTTTACTGAGAAAACCAGAGAAAAACTTCCACAGGTACCAATGTATATACTTGTATTACGTAGCTCTCCTGACGTTTCGCCTAGTCGGCTTGATCACAGGAAGTGAAAGACGATACAATCGTTCAGCATGGCATGATTCAACACGTGACATTCATCGAACACGTTCAGCATGGAATGATTTAACACCTGACAGACATTGGACAATAGAAAAATTACAAAACGTACACTAAAATAGTTTAAGAACTTACTATTAAAAAGGACAAACTAAGTAGACTGTGCAAATACTAAAGTTATAAAGAGAGTAAAACTAAGCAAGAGAAGAGCGTTAAGAGCTAGCATGAGATAAAGATACGAAGAGCGAGAAAAAAAACCGCTGGTCAGGCAATTAGCAATTTCTTACCGAAACACCCATTCATAAGAATATCTGGAGGAAAACTGTTAATCCTGGGATCGATTCCAGGATTAACAGTTTTCCTCCAGATATTCTTATGAATGGGTGTTTCGGTAAGAAATTGCTAATTGCCTGACCAGCGGTTTTTTTTCTCGCTCTTCGTATCTTTATCTCATGCTAGCTCTTAACGATCTTCTCTTGCTTAGTTTTACTCTCTTTATAACTTTAGTATTTGTACAGTCTACTTAGTTTGTCCTTTTTAATAGTAAGTTCTTAAACTATTTTAGTGTACGTTTTGTAATTTTTCTATTGTCCAATGTCTGTCAGGTGTTAAATCATTCCATGCTGAACGTGTTCGATGAATGTCACGTGTTGAATCATGCCATGCTGAACGATTGTATCGTCTTTCACTTCCTGTGATCAAGCCGACTAGGCGAAACGTCAGGAGAGCTACGTAATACAAGTATATACATTGGTACCTGTGGAAGTTTTTCTCTGGTTTTCTCATTAAACACTCCGGGTACGCGTGGAACAGCACAATCTTGTATCGGTTTACTTGCAAGTTGTGTCATGGCAGCTACATAGGTCAGACGTCAAGACCTTTCAATTTCCGATATAATGAACACAAGCGCAGCCTATCAAATAACAGCATGGATAGCGCATTGGCAGAGCACGCAAGACAATACCATCATGGACATCTGGCGATCACAGACTTCCAGCTAGAGATTATTGACAGGTGCAGATCACCGATAGAGACGAGACTGTCAGAAGCCAATCATATTGAAGAAAAAAGACCAGCACTCAACCGAAGACATGAAATCATAGAAATTGACAACAATAAAACCTCTAGAATGGAAATTAAGCTTCATGCAATGCACAATAACGGCACATAAATCGCACGCATTTTCACTTAGATGCACCTGCCAACGTCTGCATCATTGGGTTAGAATCAGTCACATGAGTAAATCGAAGCTTTTAATTGGTTCTTCATGCCCCAACTTAGTTCCCTCGGATGTGCCGCGACCTTGAGTCAATTTCCATTCTAGCGAACTTCAGATAAACAGTTTATTTCTATGCATGAAATGACCAGACGTTGAACGTGCCCTCACTCCTGCCAAACCTTGATAATGCGAGCCGGCTCGCGAAAGCTCGGAATTGTACATAACTTTTAGCAAATTCGTCGTAGACTGTACATATTTTTAGCAGCTTATCTTTTTTCGGGGAGACGACACAAGCGGAAGTGAGATTCACTATGAAATTAAACAACCTCCCGTCAGCTGCCATCAACTATCTTTTAGTCCGGATGCCCTTCCTTACGACTTTCAACGACACTCTCGGGGCTCGACCTCTGGAACAAAAGCTCTCCAGGCCAAGCACTCAACCATTGTGCCACGAACACCACACAGAGATTACTACTGCAATTAATATATAATCATGAATCGCATTGCATTAATGATGTACTCTTTTTGATCAAAGGATCAATTATGTGATAACAACAAAAGGCATTGCGATAAAAAGTAAACTAGCATTTGTGTTTTTGATTCTGCATGCACAAATCATTCAGAAATCAGGCATTACTTGTCATTCCCTACAGACTATTTTTTATCTGTTTCGTCAGAAGATTATCTTGCCTGTAACTTTCACTCCTACAATTCCCATTTGTGTTTTGTTTGTTTTAAATATACGATTATTTACTTTACTTTACAAACATATTTTCACAATACCACTTAAATGAGTCCTCCCTTCAAATTTGATGTTGCTATCGTTCACAAAGTTTTGAATAGGCTTTGGACAGACATTCAAAATATAAATATTTTGAAAAGAGTCCAATTTTTGTGATGTTCAAATATTCGATTATCGGTAGCGACATATTTCAAAATTGTGTATGCATGTATCGATGTTCCTTCAACATTTACCTGAAGATAGCTGCTAATGGCAGCTGAAATGTGTCGCTACTGATGATCTGTTATTTAAAAAATTTGCTTCCCGAAACATGTGCAAGCTCTTTCCAATGATGATGTCTGTTTCTACTTACTTGGTCATTTTGCTACGGTAGATTGCAGTAAACATTTGATGATTTGACCCTATCTACGGACGGGGTCGGGTAAACAGGGTTACCAGGCTCCATGAAACCGGAAAAAAACCTGGGAAATTGGAAATATATAACCACCTATAGAAGCATCAAAAATGTTGTGAGGCTTGATCTGTCCATCTTATATTTGGGATCCACCATTTGTAGCATAAAACTGACAGTATGATTTATAAATATTTAGTGAGTAGTGTCAACGTGTCATTGCTATAATAGCTGCATAGATGCCTTCATGGATGAAGGGATATGCTAATCGCAACTTCATGTGCTCTTTGTCAATGGTGTGTAATTAATTTCTATTCATTAAAATACTTATTTCCGCAAGAAATTGGCAAAATTTCTCGATTTTCAAAAAAAGTGCTTCTTTGTAGGTTTAATATCTATGGTACAATATCAAAGATGTGTAGGGGGCGCCAGCAGCCAGCCAATCCCCCCCCCCCGAGTATGCACTAGAACTTAAGCTTGTTAGATAAAACAAACTGTGAACTCCTAAGTATGCTATCTTGTTGTGAAGCAGTGCACACACTCATTAAGGACTTTGTCAACAGAGTGAACTTCAGTCTAACTGATTCTTGATCATCTTTGCTTTGATTTCTTCTACGCGTATGTTGGCAAGGTGTTGTGATTTTTCTTTTCCTTGACTTTATTTGTCTTATTTATCGAGCTATTTGTGTGGTTTCAGCAGTAGACTGTGATATGCGTTCGACTTTTACTTCGTCCAGCAATTCTTAATATGTCACTCTGTATGTGATAATTGTTCACCCTCTGGGTTGCTCACGACGTGTCTCTCATTGACATCGTTTGTCAGGCTCTTGTGAACGCAATGCGTCGTATTGCGAAAGTACTCGGGAAAATACAGATATTGAACAGAACATCGAAAGCTTTTGGGTTCCTGCAACATTAAAAACTTTGAATTTTGGCTTTAAATATTGAAAATGTTTAATGAGTAGCTAAGCATCATTGATTGAAAAGTATGGAAAACAAAAGTTCTCTACCAAATTACGACTTTATATTGAATATTGAAATAAAACTTCGAAACCCGACGTTTCGTCGTCCTGCCGACTTGCTCATGCGGTTTCGAAGTGTCTTACTTCAACATTCAATATAAAGTCGCAATTTGGGAGAGAACTTCTGTTTTTCATACTTTCAATAAATGGCCATGTGAGACAATAAAAAAAGCATCATTGAGACTTCAATAGACCAATTAATTAAACCAACAACATTTTTCCTTGAATACTGCTGCTTGTGCTGTTATTTATGCCATAAAACATCTTGTCCAAAGTTCATCACGAATGTAATGCTAATATATGACTAATTTTGATAATAATAATAAATTGACAAGTTAAGCTATAACAATGGAAGAGGAGGTCACCGACTATAGATCGACACAATTTGACAATGTGAATTGCCTAGGAGAGAGATGGCAGTTATGATATCCACTTCTAACTTGACGCACTACAACGATTCGAACTACACCTTTAATATGATGTTGTGCCCTTAAAGTTATTGTTGTTGTTTTACCCGGCTCCTTCCAGCGGATAGGAGGCTTCGTATCAAGACAATACGGAGCAGCACACCCAGTAAGCAAATAAATGCCTACTGCCGGTGAGGAGTGCCACGGTGTGTACCACACCCAAGACAAAGCTGTTCACACCGGATGCACAGCATTGATCAGGGAAGGCAGAAACCTCATTGGCACTACCCCACACCTTACCCCAATAGTATCACTCCATAAGAGCTGCGTCGGCCATAGTTGAGGGGACTTCGGAAGGGGCACGGGATGACATATATGACATGGGATGAGGCTCAAATAGCTTTCATATCCCAAGAGCTAAGATTCGGCTGTCAGGATCTCCCGCAACATCAACTAAGTATAACCACTGAGGGAAGGCAGTGAGAATAAAACGTGAAACTGCCAGCACCAGAGCTGCAGTTGCAAAATACCCCTGTTAGTCGCCTCTTACGAAACGCAGGGGAGCTTCGATCCTATTATAGTCTCTTGCTTCAATGCGATGCCACGGGCGAGGAGACGCTTACTATGGGACATGCAGGTATTCCAGAGCGTGTAGAAAATCGTGGAGTCCAATGAATCTCTGAAATTGTGAAATCTCAAACATCGTGGCTGGTTGTTAATGGCCAACACTGCAAGCGCCGCTTTTTGAAAGCAGCATTGTAGAAAATTTAATTGGGGGATTTTTTCAAAGTCTGGCAAGATTGCATGTAGCGCAAATGAACGTAGACAAAATAATTCATCTTCTGTCAAAGAGAAAGAAATAATGTCAATCTACTAAAAGTAATTTAACAGTAGAAGTCAAGAAAGTGAAAACGCAAAGCTGAAACAGAAAACTTATAGTCGCTTCCAAAACTTCCGATGCTGCTGTGTATAAGATCTGGAAAATATCGACATCACAGGTACTCTGTTTCACACATCAAACAGATTTTGAGGTTGTAGACTCATTTAATAGGTTGTTCAAATGAAAATAAGCGATGGAAATGTTGGAATCAGGGAGGGGCGTAGCGTCCATTGGGGCATTCGAGGCAGTAGGCCCTATGCATTTTTAAATAAATTCCCCAACATATTCTAATCATGTACAGGTACAATGTGCATCAGACACCAAACGCTGCATCTTATCTTAAGTCTTTATTCATCTTTCCAACGGATGCATGTATAGCTGGCGGTGGTTTTATCTCTCTTCCTCCCTCAGGGGCATTCGCCGGAGTGTCGCCGAGATTGCACCGATCGGCCAAAATCTAACACGAGCCACACATGATCAGCAATGGCTTGCTGATGTCATCGACAACTCAGCCAATCTATGAATGTGTCGTTCACACGCGCCAGAAGAGCACGGCGACGCCTTTCAGCTCGTCGCGGCCACTGCATGCAACCCACGGAGAAGCAATCCATTTCTGTGATTCAACCCGGGTGAAGACAGGGAATCACAGAATTAGATTCATCTGCGTGCGCTTCGGTTTCCTAGAAAGGAAGAATTGTATGCAACCTTAATGTGGAAATGGCACATCACAGCATTAGAAAACTTGCTCCTTCTCGAATGGATAATTCGTGTATCACTTGCTATTGGAATTGGCAAACTATAAGCTGTCAGCAGGGGACACCAGAGCCAGTGAGAGATGCGTGCGTGCTGTAATATCACTTCGCACACACCAAAACACACATCCCTGTCTTGGCTTCGTTTCAATGTATGCACTATACAGTGAGCAATGCCGAGGAGAGGATGTAAAATCATCAAGTGAACTAATTTTCGTGCGCCTGCTACTTTCTTTAATAATGATCGGAAGAGCCAACATTATGGAGAAAACTTGTGGGCAATGAATTGTTGTTCAAAGGTACCCAATGCAGATAATAAAATAAAACCACAATGAAAGTTAATAAGTTTATTTCCCGAGCTTTAAGTCACATACAGTGAGCATAATCATGGGAATGAAAGAAATACATGAGATGACAGAATAAGAAGGGATGAAACTATTATGTAATTAGATACAGTTATACAGGAAGGCAGAGCGACGGCCCGGATGAACCCCTGCCGTGCTGATCAACGCTTCGCAAAGCGAGTTGGGCCACATGTCCATTAATGCTAGTCATCGCTGGGAACAGATTGACAGTCTGGTTTTGATGATATCTGATAAATGAAGATTCCATCACTTTTCTAGTATGCAAATTAATTCAGCATTTAAAATTCAATTCAGCATTCCTATAATCAAAAGAGTGATCAAAATCAACAGAATGAACGTACATAGCATTATTAGCATTATGATTCAAAAAATCTCTTTTGTGTTCGCTAACACGGGTGGCCAAAGTACGACCAGTTTCACCAATATAGAATTTGTCGCAATTATTACAATTAATACGATAAACACCACTATTACAGTTGTTTCTAGGCGCATTGGAAGTGAGGACTGATTTCAACTTATTGGGATAGGAAAAACTAACCTTGCAATTTAAATTGAACGAAGGGAGACTTGAGTACAAGTATTGAGAGAAGGAACAAAAGAGACCGAAATAAATGAAGAATGGGAAGTATCATCAGAACGTTGATTAGGCTTGTGGAAAGAAGATTTGGCCTTGCGAAAAGCTCTAAGAATGACATGCTGAGGATAACCTAATCTGGTCAGAGAATCAAAAATTAAATCAATTTCATTATCCAGAAATTCATCACTACAAATGCGAAGAGCTCTAAGAAACAAACCACAGGCTACGCTTATCTTGATGTGAACAGGATGGGAAGAGAAGAAGTGAAGATAAGAGTTGGCATGAGTAGACTTGCGATTGACCTTATACTTCAGGCTGGAATCTGAACGCATCACAAGGACGTCAAGAAAAGGTATGACACCGTTCAATTCCCACTCAAAACTAAAGTTAAGAGTTGGATAGCGTGAATTGATGAAGCACACGAACTCATCGACTTTGAAGCTGGAGTCGACAACAGCAAGAATATCGTCAACATATCTAACATAGAAAGAAGGTAGAGGACCTGAAAAAATGAGCATGAGTTCTGACTCAACATGCTCTAAAAATAGATTAGCCAAGACAGGAGACAACGGATTACCCATTGAAAATCCAAAGATTTGCTGGTAATAAGTACCATTACAAGTAAAGTAGCTGTTACTAGCCGCATGATTGATCAGGTCAATAAGGCAAGCCACTGAGATTGGTAAAGACGAAGTGTTGATGCTGGGCAACCGACGAGACAAAAACTCGAGGGTAGGAGCAAGAGGAATATTCGTGAAGAGCGAAACAGCATCAAAAGATATGAAACGATCAGAAGGAGACAAATTCAGGAGACTAAGTCGTGACAAAAGATCACCACTATGTTTCAAGTGCGAAGGAGAAAAAGAACCTAGGAATGGAGAAAGGAGTGAAGCCAGTTTCTTGGTCAGGCGATAGGAAGGAGAATTGACAGTAGAGATGATAGGGCGTAATGGAACATTTTCCTTATGAACTTTCGGGAGACCGTAAGCATAGGGCAAAGAAGGCAAAAACGACCTAAAAGCTAGGATGAAGGATTTGGACAAGGGCTATTTCTCACTTAGAAGTTTCAAACTACGATTATATTCAGACTGCATTTTGTTTAAAGGATCCAAAGAAAGTTTTTCATACTTAGAGCTATCACTAAAACTATTGGAAAGTTTATCATTATAAACAGAAGAGTCAAGTATCAAGATTTTTCCGCCTTTATCAACCTGAAAAATCCTAATGTGAACATTACTCTTGAGACTATCTATTGCGTATAAATAGCGTTTAGGAAACGTAGAATTATGGGACAAATCATTGTAAATTAACGGAGCCGAGAACAGATGACAGATAGCCGTTAGAAATAGAGTCGTTGTAAGTACAATTTAGGTTACGAATAAACATAGGGAAATGCCTACGATTGGCCGGCAAAGCAAAATTCAGTCCGAATCCAAGAATCTCTAGTTCATAGTGACTAAGACGGTAAGAAGACAAGTTGACAATATTTTCAGGCTCACTGAATTTAGACCACATACTTCTCCGGCAGAGTCGTTCGAGCAATTCGTTCAAACGTTGACGTTGGGCAGTCACCTTCTTATTCGTCAGGAACACAACAGCTTCATGGATATCCCGTTGCAAATCATGAGAATTGATAAGACCATTAAGATCTCGACGAGATTTTCTCAGTTCGAAGAAATACTTCTCACAGTTGAACTTGGCTTCCATGATGGCATTATTCAATGCAGACCTGACAGAGTCAAGGAATCGATCACCCTTCAGGAATCCTTCACCCGGGTTGAATCACAGAAATGGATTGCTTCTCCGTGGGTTGCATGCAGTGGCCGCGACGAGCTGAAAGGCGTCGCCGTGCTCTTCTGGCGCGTGTGAACGACACATTCATAGATTGGCTGAGTTGTCGATGACATCAGCAAGCCATTGCTGATCATGTGTGGCTCGTGTTAGATTTTGGCCGATCGGTGCAATCTCGGCGACACTCCGGCGAATGCCCCTGAGGGAGGAAGAGAGATAAAACCACCGCCAGCTATACATGCATCCGTTGGAAAGATGAATAAAGACTTAAGATAAGATGCAGCGTTTGGTCACTGACGCACATTGTACCTGTACATGATTAGAATATGTTGGGGATTTCCCTATGTTTATTCGTAACCTAAATTGTACTTACAACGACTCTATTTCTAACGGCTATCTGTCATCTGTTCTCGGCTCCGTTAATTTACAATGATTTGTCCCATAATTCTACGTTTCCTAAACGCTATTTATACGCAATAGATAGTCTCAAGAGTAATGTTCACATTAGGATTTTTCAGGTTGATAAAGGCGGAAAAATCTTGATACTTGACTCTTCTGTTTATAATGATAAACTTTCCAATAGTTTTAGTGATAGCTCTAAGTATGAAAAACTTTCTTTGGATCCTTTAAACAAAATGCAGTCTGAATATAATCGTAGTTTGAAACTTCTAAGTGAGAAATAGCCCTTGTCCAAATCCTTCATCCTAGCTTTTAGGTCGTTTTTGCCTTCTTTGCCCTATGCTTACGGTCTCCCGAAAGTTCATAAGGAAAATGTTCCATTACGCCCTATCATCTCTACTGTCAATTCTCCTTCCTATCGCCTGACCAAGAAACTGGCTTCACTCCTTTCTCCATTCCTAGGTTCTTTTTCTCCTTCGCACTTGAAACATAGTGGTGATCTTTTGTCACGACTTAGTCTCCTGAATTTGTCTCCTTCTGATCGTTTCATATCTTTTGATGCTGTTTCGCTCTTCACGAATATTCCTCTTGCTCCTACCCTCGAGTTTTTGTCTCGTCGGTTGCCCAGCATCAACACTTCGTCTTTACCAATCTCAGTGGCTTGCCTTATTGACCTGATCAATCATGTGGCTAGTAACAGCTACTTTACTTGTAATGGTACTTATTACCAGCAAATCTTTGGATTTTCAATGGGTAATCCGTTGTCTCCTGTCTTGGCTAATCTATTTTTAGAGCATGTTGAGTCAGAACTCATGCTCATTTTTTCAGGTCCTCTACCTTCTTTCTATGTTAGATATGTTGACGATATTCTTGCTGTTGTCGACTCCAGCTTCAAAGTCGATGAGTTCGTGTGCTTCATCAATTCACGCTATCCAACTCTTAACTTTAGTTTTGAGTGGGAATTGAACGGTGTCATACCTTTTCTTGACGTCCTTGTGATGCGTTCAGATTCCAGCCTGAAGTATAAGGTCAATCGCAAGTCTACTCATGCCAACTCTTATCTTCACTTCTTCTCTTCCCATCCTGTTCACATCAAGATAAGCGTAGCCTGTGGTTTGTTTCTTAGAGCTCTTCGCATTTGTAGTGATGAATTTCTGGATAATGAAATTGATTTAATTTTTGATTCTCTGACCAGATTAGGTTATCCTCAGCATGTCATTCTTAGAGCTTTTCGCAAGGCCAAATCTTCTTTCCACAAGCCTAATCAACGTTCTGATGATACTTCCCATTCTTCATTTATTTCGGTCTCTTTTGTTCCTTCTCTCAATACTTGTACTCAAGTCTCCCTTCGTTCAATTTAAATTGCAAGGTTAGTTTTTCCTATCCCAATAAGTTGAAATCAGTCCTCACTTCCAATGCGCCTAGAAACAACTGTAATAGTGGTGTTTATCGTATTAATTGTAATAATTGCGACAAATTCTATATTGGTGAAACTGGTCGTACTTTGGCCACCCGTGTTAGCGAACACAAAAGAGATTTTTTGAATCATAATGCTAATAATGCTATGTACGTTCATTCTGTTGATTTTGATCACTCTTTTGATTATAGGAATGCTGAATTGAATTTTAAATGCTGAATTAATTTGCATACTAGAAAAGTGATGGAATCTTCATTTATCAGATATCATCAAAACCAGACTGTCAATCTGTTCCCAGCGATGACTAGCATTAATGGACATGTGGCCCAACTCGCTTTGCGAAGCGTTGATCAGCACGGCAGGGGTTCATCCGGGCCGTCGCTCTGCCTTCCTGTATAACTGTATCTAATTACATAATAGTTTCATCCCTTCTTATTCTGTCATCTCATGTATTTCTTTCATTCCCATGATTATGCTCACTGTATGTGACCGAAAGCTCGGGAAATAAACTTATTAACTTTCATTGTGGTTTTATTTTATTGTGGGCAATGATCTGAAGTTTTCGATTCTGAAGGAATTTTGGCAATCGAAACACTTTGCTGGAACTCACATTAATCCGCAAGGGACGCACGACTTTTTTTCCTATCTCTGTAAGGTATTAGGAATTCCTTCTTGCCCACTTAATAGGTTCCTCTGTGTGCCGTCAATTTCGTATTAATCGCACTTCTACCAAACCGAAGCAGATAAACAAAATATTTAATTCTGTGCAGGGAATTCTTTACGAGTGACACTTACACACTCTGACTGGCTAATCACGGTGTGACTGACAAACGCGTAGCTAAATATTTAAACATGCATACCTTCACTTCTTCATTATTTCATATTATTTGAAAACATCAAAGTGATTTCTAGATTAGAACCACAACTTTGCATACATGCTGCATGCTATAAGGTATATCGATGTCAAGACTAACTTTAGCCCCGGAAACGGTTTGAAGCACGCTACGCCACTGGAATCAAGAAAACAATTTTGTAAACCCTATCCTGATCTAACAAAGAATTTCTAGCAGGGTTGCCAAGTTAATGGGAAAGCCATTTGTTATCAGGGTAGTTGGGAAAAACTGCTAAATCCTGGATAAAAATGGTAGAGGCTGTATAAAATGGGAAAATGGGAAACTATGGAAATATTGGGGTACGTGAGAATTGGGAAACTTGTATTGTCATTCTGATTCATGGTTATCCACTAAGCGTGTATTCACATAAAACGCGTCTTGCCTTACGTGTAAGGCAGTGACCAAGCGTCTGGACGCGAAACGTTTTCCGATTTTACCTGTATTATATTTTTACTTAAACCTTTGTGTGTATTCGGCATTATATATATTTCGGGAGAGATTTGTGACGTTTTCCTTTTATTCAGTGAGGGTTTGATCCTGCCAATCGCAAAATAATAATATTAATAACATGCGCTTTGGGTTTCCTGTAGTTAACTTTTTTTATCGTGTATCATATATCGTAGTGCCTCTAGCATATTCTTGTAACTGCACGATAACTGACGCTATCAGGGAGTTTTTACATTGATATACCGCACAGATTCCATGTGGCTGCACAATTTTTTGCTTGTAGACCAATAAAATTTTCAAAAACATCAAACCTATATGATTTCATTCATTTGGAGAATTCTTCTCTCTATAAAACTTATCCTATAAATATAGAGAACAAATGATGTTCCAAAGCGTTCTATAACGACGTACTGTTGATTATTTGCTAGGCACCTAAACTTTTGAAGAAATTAGAGATTTTCAATTGTCATGGAATGACGAAAATGAAGTCATGGATGACGTTTTGGGTTTCCTATGTTTAACTTGACTTTTTTTGTTGCAAATTCGTGTTGCAAGAGTCGGACCAATGATGTTATCAGTCAGACTCTTGGACGCATCATTTGGATTCATTACGGACACATCCGTTCTTTTTACAAGTATGCCCTGAATGCAAGAAGTTAAAAATAATGAAATTAGAATCGAGGCCAAGCTGTATTCGAACAAAACAGCAAAAATGAGGGCTCTGTGATTAACTTTAATATAATTCCTCATCAAAATAATAGAAAACCAAATCAATTAGGCCACCTCTTCTTTGTCGTCACGTGGGCCTTTTTTCGATTATCTCACGTTTCATTTATCCATCTTCTTCCCATTTCAGTCAGGCGTAGGTAATCGCATTTGTGTCAGCGAGAGTCATGAAGTTATGAAGAGTTTGGAGTAGCTGATAAAGTTGAATAGTCAGTTTTTAATCGGATGAATGAACTTGAGTTGAAAATGTTGAACGCACGGATATTTCTTTCCTCGCGCACAAACATCTGATACCTACTAGCCTTTTTACGTTGATTATTAGGCCTAACGAACAAAAGAGATTGATTAACGAACGTCTTTTCCAATGTTTCTAAATTGAATTTAAAGAATGTAAATGCATTCGGTGAAATCCAGAAAAAAGTGAACTTTTTGCAGTTTTTTGGTCCCTCCCTGGATTCCGCTGTCATTGAACAAACAGTCAACTATAATAAGTCACTTTGTAGGTTTTCGTTTGCTCTATCAGGCCCATGCATCATTTTTTCGACGCCATGGCATCACTGTCTGCTATATTTCTCGTTCGCTTGAATTCTGAAAATACTCGATTTTTGCATCTCCCCGAAAATTCATCTACTATGCCTATGAGGCATATTCACCAAGCAACTAACCCAAGCGCTTTTATGCTGTACAGAATTTCATTCACCCACGTCATCTGTGAGATATCGTAGTTGTCTTGAAATTCATTATTTGGAGTTTTAGAGGCTAAAAACCCAAAATTTTGCGTCATCTCTTCGACGCCATGTATCCGGAGTTAACGCAATCATGGAGACTCGCGATTTCATAGAACTTTTGTCACGCAAACTTCTGTGATATAGAGTGAGCATTTTAGTCATAATTCAAACATACTGTAGTTCTTCTGAAAAATAAAAAGGCCACTTTTGGGAAAAATGTCATTGCAATTCGTTATCTCTTCGACGCCACTTTAGTTTGGTCTGCACTAAAAAGTTTCGAACCAATCTTTGCGCCATTTTAAGATATAAGAGGTCCATACATCCTTCATCCACAGGTATATTGCAAATTTAGGTGCGAGCTTTCGTTTCTTCAAAAAATATAAAAACACCACAATCTGTCTTTTCTTCGACGGTTGATCCAGAACGTCTAAGAGATGATCGATATGACTGAAATTTGCAAAGGTGACTTTATCTGTCTCTCACAAATACAATGCTAGAAAATGACATTTGATCATTCAACTTTGATGATTAAAGGCCTTATATTGTCGATATAATTACCTATCAATCTGTATCTACAAAACTCACTCATGGGGAAGATCAGAAGAAAATTTTGCGACACGAGGAGCCTATCTGTCAACCATCGCGCCCCTAATATGGCATTGAATCTTCTTTGAAAATAGGTCATGAAAAACAAGTTTCCGCTGGTTGCAGAATGATGACTATGATGACATACAAACGTTTTTTAGAAATAAAAATTCCAGAAAAAAGAGTTTTCAGATCACAGATCAATTGACCTTCACAGGAAATTGTGACAAGGACTCTCATGTTCCTTATAAGTGTCAAGCATCACAGAGGTGCACTTTGTAAAAATTAATGAGTTGTTTGATCAATTATGATTTGCATTGCAAAGCTTACAATCCTGTGCCCAGCTGTCAGTGTGTCTCCTTCAAAGAGACTCCATGGTTTTCATGCATCTCAGATTGATAGACTTCATTTGTGTCACCATGTATTAGTATTGCCACAGAAGATAATCAAAAGGTAGAAACTCCTATCCCTCCTTTTGAAGTTGATCAATGATCGTCAATTTTTATGGAAAGTGGCATCCCGGAAAGATTTTTTTACAGAATTTTCACCGATAACCCTACCGCATGCTACATAGAAATCGAATGATGACTAACTATCTAAGTTGAACAGCTGCAAGTCTTAGTTAGTAGGCTACAGAGACGCCGGTTTAGTTCTAGCCGGATTTTGCTACACCGACTGCCGGCCCGGCCGCGGCCGGTTCCAACCCTGGTCAGCAATTGTACCGCAGTATTTTTCTTGACACTCAAGAAACCAAGTGAACCTGAAAAAATTAGCACATTTTATTCGACATCATTTTTTCCTAAAAATAAATTTTTCGGAATTCAGATTTAGCCTTCATTTCCAGTATGTTAGTAAAGTCAGCGATTTGCTCAGAACTATTTCATAACTAGTAAATAATAGCAGACTTGTGTCAATTACTCATGAAATGTAATTGATTGCAATTACAAATTACGCCGTTTTTATTTTACCCCGATTTCAATTACTTTGTAATTACTTTAGACACTTGTCAGCATTAAGCTATGCGTTTCCCCACCACTTTTTACATATAAAAGATGATTTTCCTAGGTTAATTATAATTGCTTCCCGGAAAAGCAGACGACGCTTTTAGCATTGATATTAAATTGCCACCTTTTTTATTTCCCCCAAGTGTTTTCGCCTCAAGTCTCTTCAACGATAGAATTTGAAGATGCAGGATTGGGATATCGAAACTTGTGGGTTCTAGGAGACTTAACTATGCTTGCAGTTACACTTCTGCTAAGATTTGAATTTACTTTGGCTTTTACTTTGGCAACTTTGGCTTCTAGAGGAATTCATTTGCTTCTCTTTTTCAAAGAGGAGTAGTGTTTTCTGATTTACGTTTTCAGCTCAGCAAGATAAGGGAAAGAGTATCACAGCATCGCACTTAATTTAGATTTTGAAAATATGTTTCGTCATGCATGTAAATTTCTTTGAAAAAATCCAGGTAGTTGTACACATATAAGCATGACAACGCATTATTGACGAGGACCGTAATTTTATACTGCTTGTGAGTAGTAATCCCCTGACAAAATCAAGGCCGGTGCGGTGCAGTGATGAGTCATCGATGAGTCATCATGCTGACTCAGCCCCCCCCTGGGAAGACAAAATGTCCATTTATCGGGTACAGAAGCGGTGAGGCGAATGGCAAACTGCGAATTCCATGGATTATTTGAGCATTCAATATTATTCAATCAGTAGCTCGTATGACCGCTTGGGATGGAATGACGAATATTGTTATTTGTCTTTTTACCCACTATGTGAAGGAAAATACTTTTGAAAACATCTGACTGCCTTCTTGGTGAAATGAAAACATTATTCGCTGTGCACCCTTTCAGTTCTGTTGCGTCACATATAACACAATGGCATTTTTATGTTACAATTCTGAATTCTAAGCAACAAACTAATTAGTTTGCTCCAAGTTATTGCAGTTCTAATTCAGAATTGTGTTGCAATTGTAGTTGCAAATGCAATTACGGCAATTAGTAATCGCAATCAATTACAGTTTTAACCATGCAATTGAGACGTAATTTGTATCAGCTAAAAAATTATTTCACAAGAGTAGTAATCCCCTGACAAAATCAAGGCCGGTGCGGTGCAGTGATGAGTCATCGATGAGTCATCATTCTGACTCAGCCCCCCCTCTGGAAGGAAGTCGCCAAGGATGTGATGGAAGGATGGGTCCGAGAGGAGGAAACAGTTCCCTACCCCCCCTCTGGATGGAAGGAAGGAGTTTTCCAGCAAGGGGTGGGAAGGGAGAAGGGTAGGAATGTGGGAAGGATAGAGTGAGAAAAGGTGGATTTTGGTGGTTTTTGGGATGAGAAAAGTTGGAAATCGTCATGAAGGAGGGTTCGGCTGGGAAATTGGAGTTTAGATTCTGAATCTACATGAAATTTCTGGTTGGGAAGGAAGGCAGAAGGAGTTTTCCTGAGAGGCAAGGGGTGGAATCTCTGAAAACGTCAGAGTTGGAAAAAAGCGGGTGTTGGTTGTTTTGGGATAAGAAAAGTCGTTTTTCGTCATGAAGGAGGCCTCGGATGGGAAAACGGAGACCAGATTCGGAATCTACGTGAAATTTTGGGTTAGGAAGGATGTTTCCAGCGAAATCGGAGAGAAAAAATTTCGAGGACGCCCCCCCTCTGGACGAGACTTCCAACTTTGGTTCTAGAGATCGTAGAAAGTCGTGCAATAGTTCATTTGAAAGCTAAGAATGAGACCAATGCAGTGGAAAGCTCAGTTTGGTCCTATTTTCCTGGGTTTAGGGAGGAAAATAGCAGGAAAACGTCAAAGTTGGAAAAGTCAGGTTTTGGATGTTTTTGGATGAGAAAAGTCGTTTTTCGACATGAAGGAGGCCTTGGATGGGAAAACGGAGGGTGAATTCGGAGGTTTTGGCCAATTTTGGGTCTAGGAACTTCTTTCCAGCTCAATCGGAGAGAAAAAGTTCTGACCCCCCTCTGGAACAAGACTTCCAACTTTGGTTCTAGAGATCGTAGAAAGTTGTGTGATAGCTCATTTGAAAGCTAAGAATGAGACCAATGTAGTGGAAAGCTCAGTTTGGTCCTATCTGCCTGGGTTTAGGGACAAAAATGGCAGGAAAATGTCAAAGTTGGATAAAGTCAGGTTTTGGATGTTTTGGGATGAGAAAAGTCGTTTTTCGACATGAAGGA
Organism: Prostheceraeus crozeri; assembly: GCA_907163375.1. NCBI lineage: Eukaryota > Metazoa > Platyhelminthes > Polycladida > Euryleptidae > Prostheceraeus > Prostheceraeus crozeri. Next base: position 68,279 of record CAJQUW010006931.1, read on the forward strand.
GGCCTCAGATGGGGAAACGGAGGGTAAATTCGGGCGTTTTGGCCAATTTTGGGTCTAGGAACTTCTTTCCAGCTCAATCGGAGAGAAAAAGTTCTGACCCCCCTCTGGAACAAGACTTCCAACTTTGGTTCTAGAGATCGTAGAAAGTTGTGTGATAGCTCATTTGAAAGTTATGACTGAGACAAATTCAGTGGAAGAAACGACTTGTTCATATCTGCCTTCGTATAGATGTGAGACTCCATTGAAAATGTTGGACATTGGCGAAAAAACGACATAGTTAGAAATTTTACGAAAATGGCTCTAGCGGGTGAACGACGCCTCGGACGGGAAAACAGAGACCAGATTTGGAATCAGCGTGCCAATCTGCATCTAGAGGGTGAGTTTTAAGTCAGTCGGAGAGAAAAAGTTGAAAATTTTCTTCACACATGAGATTTTTTCCTGAAAATGTTAAATTCTGGCCACCTTTGGCGGTAAATAGCGGAGGATTGGAAGCCTTCGTCTCCAGGCCATAAAAGACTCCAAAAATTTAAAGGCTTGCAACTTTGCTTCTACAAGTCCGTTTGACTTGATTCAAAAAAGGTTCGGTCGCTATAGATCAGACCTATACGGACAGACTACTTATATAATTTCATAAGTAGTGCTAAAAAGTTGAAAAATTTAAATTCACTATTTTTGGAGGTTTTCTGGGGTTTTCGACCCTGCTGAAGTCAACTAAAGGATTTGTAATAATGTCTGAGCCAGTCTTCTCATGATACAATCAGCTTTTCACTGAAAGCGAGCAAGACACGGAGAGTTTTGCTGTAATATTCCACTGACAGGGTGTTCCTTCGGGACGGCGGAGGATGCCGTAGTGATAAGTGTGGCAAGGAAGTGTGTCATATTTTAGACCGAAACCACTGGGGCAACTCATGTTGGGCATTTGACACAGTTCTCAACGTCGCACTTTGAACGCCAATCGGTTGAGTCTTAGCTATCTTGTCATGGGTGGCATGTAAATATCTCCATTGCAAAACGCTTGTGAATCACGGCTTGCTATCCCTCTCTACGGCTTGCTATCAAGCTGATCAAAGCAACGACTTGGGATGTTTCTTCTTGTAAATAACTCCACCGGTTTTTATGTCGAAATCGGGGCCCGGATACCAACACAGTGACATGACGCACGCTCTGTCCGCTGGAGGTTGGATTTGTGGGTCAAGGCCTTGGAGCTGGGATAAGATCCCCTCTGAGTAATGCCTGTAACTGATTCAAGAGCTTAACACCTAAACGGTTGCTGGCTTGCTATCAGGTCTTTGTGAAATCTCGTCTAGCCTCAGTAACTCAGGGTTGGCAACGTCTATCGTTTGTCATTGTAACTTGGTATAAATGAGAGGGTTACTGCAGGCATTGACGTCAAACCTTTTCGCGTCATAGGGTAACCCGTCCTTGTGTTGGGAGTTGGTAACTGAAAGCACGGTGACTGCCGATGCCAATACATGGTAAAACCGCTGTTGTCATGTCAAATGCATGAGCAAATAAGGAAGGTCTGATTCATGGCTTTGTGTCAGAGGAGTATGTAAACCGCCCACTCTCATTTCATTTTATTTCAATCATGCAGACGCCGAACACTCTAGTCAGCTCTCCTGACAAGCCTCGGTTGAAGTCGAGAAATCTATTTCAAGAGTTTCAGCGGGTTGAAGAGCGAGAAAGGATTTTTAACAATCTTGCTCGTATAGGCGCATCTGATTGCGGCGATGATGATGATATGACTCAGTGGGGCTATATACCACCCCCAAGTAGTCAGTTAGTAGCAGTAGAGTTCGATGCTGCTACCATAAAGAGAATTAAAGACTCTCTCAGCAGAATCGGTCTAAAGTAAGGTGACTGATTACGATCCCGAGAACGTCCCATGAGCCCTCTTAAGGGCTACCTTCTAATGCAGCTAAAGCGGTCCCAAGCCCTCCACATATCTTCGGATATGGAATGCAGAGGGGAAGAATAAATGATGACATGGAATGAAATGGGAGGACAGCCTTGCACCACATGCAACACACCAGACTTCTCTCTTTAGTAGTGAACAAGCTCTTGTGAACGTAGTCAGAAAGTGTATCAAGTTGTACAAAAGTTTTTACTGCAACACAGTTTGATAAAGTGATAATGTACTCTTCATCTAAATTAGAATCATTCTGATTGGTTGTTGAGGAATTCATTTTTGAAAAACATATAAAAGTCAGAAAATTAAAACACTTCTCATTATCGTCTATCTCATGATGGAAGGTACATCTCCTGCCTTAGAGATATTCAACAAAAATTTTTGAAGTCATTGACGAGTGGGGCGGGTTGTGAACAGTGACAATAAACCCAAAATCGCCAATGTCGAGGAGAAGAGTGGTAAGAGAAAAAGTAACATCACCCAAGTTGTATGGAGTGAGGGCGAGTTCACACCAAAAAGGACGCGACTCAGAAGAGTGCCGAATGCACAAAAGCAATTGGTATATTACAGGATTTATAATGACTTGAAACCAGTCCCACTGAACTTTGATAAATAAACCTACATACTACATGTCTTTTTTTGGCAATGTATTTATCTAGAAATGGAAATAAATGAAGGAATTTAGATATGGGGTTAGGTTGATAACGTTGCTTCAATTGATTCATCTAAAATCATGTTTCATATGTTGAATGATTTCTAATGACTGTGTTAAGTGTCTAGATGATAGGATATCTTATTCTAACAATAGCTCCCACACTATGCTTACTCGATGATCATTTCGAAGTCATGTCGTTTATATGAAGGAAAAACAACACTGTCATGATACACATTTATTAAAAAGAAATAAAGACAATACGCTTTGTAATAAGACGGTACATGACGTCTACCAAGTCAAACTCTTCTTGATTGCGGGGCTGACTAGAAGGAGAGAAGAGGTCTAGCCAGCTCCGGAGAGTCTCAACACCGCTCCATCATGACGTCCTTTGGAGATACACTCAGGAAGGCCGCCCTGACTGTATCAGTACTATCCTCCTCATCGTCGGAAATGATGATGATTTCCTCATCCAACTGCAGCGGCTCGACCTCACCATCGTAAATGGTTTTCACTTGCCTCTTGCGTGGGGCATTGGGCATGAGTAAGGCATAGGTGTTCGGTGGTGTATCCATTTTAATGATATTATGAGGAAATGGTCATTGCACCTCACTTATATAGATTCTCTCTCCCTGCTTCGCGCTCTCTCATTGGGCGACAGCCATTTATCAATCACAATGCATCATTCTCACATATAAAGAAGAGTGTTTTGCATTTCACTATCATAGTCATGTCCGACACAGAGGAGACATTTACACCTCTTGCTAGCTCAACTCCTACGAAGAAGGAAGTTGAGAGAAAGTTTCAACAAAAAGAGGAAGAGAGACAAATGATTGAAGGCTGCAAGCAGCTCACTCTAAAAACGGTTGAGAGTGAGCCTTTCATAAACGAGACTGACTTTCATGAGTGAAAAGCCCATTGATGAGACCAGAGGATGCCCCAGACGGTCTTTATGAGACCACGGCCTTAACGGCCACCTAATCAAGAAAGAAAAGACATTGACTGCGCCACACGCAACATTAGTGATTTGATGTTATCTGACGAAATGAAGTGTTAAGAAAGTACGACCACCAATGAATTGAATAGGATTACCACTGTCATCATAGATACCAAATTTGCAATGGAATAATCGTGATACATTGACTGGAATGTATACCTTGTTCAGGAACTCCCTGTGCATGGTCACACCAAAGTCGCCACTGTCAATAGGAATATATCTTAAAAGGGGAACCATTTGACCACCAACTTGTGTTGAATGGATAAAATTAGTGTGAATGTAAAAGTGATTGATATTCATATCGAGCAAGGATGTTGAGTCACAGTACTTCTCGTCGTAGAATATGTCACGTTTGAATCCTAAATCTTTGTCAACTCTTTTGAAATGTGAATGACCGTTTTACCATGTACACTGATACAGAATGTATTTCTTTAGAATCATAGTCAAAATGATATGAGTGTAGATTTGATACACCCTTTTTCAAGTATGTACAAACATCATAGCCATTGCTATAATGCTTTGGAGGTATCGGTAACTTTTCATTTGGCTTCCATGTAAGACTGGGACGTAAAACATGGTCTGTGCGTTTGAAATAAAGGACCATTCGGCAGTCGGATTGCTGTTCAGATGTTATTTTCACATTCCCCAATTAATGGTATGACCATAAGATGTCCGTATTTAAAGAGAGCAAATCGCTAAATTTAGAATTGATGTGAACAAATCCAATGTGTGAACGCTCATAATCATTTCGGAACTCAATCCTTGCTTTATTGTGTACTCGAGTGATGGACATAGATAATCCATTTATTTCATTTACCTGTTTGATCAAGTCATCAACAGTAGCAGATTTAAAAAGCACAAAGAGCTCATGCATGCGATCAAGGGGAAGAAGGGTAATATTAAATTTTTTCCTGTGCCAATTTGGATATTTCTTAATCTGCTTTGATATTTTCATGGACACTTGAGCTCTTAAAGGGAAGGCGCCACCTCCTTTTACTTCTGCAAATTTTGTGATAGGTAGAAAGAAACGTGATTAAAGATTCAATATCCTTTGCAGAGGTCCACTCACATAAAATCCATGGGAAATAGTAGTCGGTCTCATGTAGAGTGTAACTTTATGTAGATTTGGATCCATCTGCCAGAACCATAGATCCTTTGCCAAATCATTCATAACATTCAATAGGCGTTGAATTTTTATATAATAGTATGTTTGCTCTAAACGATGACGGAATGATGGGTTTGTAGGTTGTTTCCATTTCAGGGGTGAAGCATTTTTAGCAATGGGTATGTCTGTATCTGCAGTGATAATTAAAGTAGGGCCATTTACAATCTCATCAACAGCTCGCTTTCCCCGACGGGTGTTTACTGTAGGAATAGAATTCCACTCTGCTGCACGTTCATTCAAGTTGTAGGTATGTACTTCATCATTTCGTTCTAGTTTTGGAAAGTACAAGTCTTGATTTGTTGCAGTGCCGAATGTAATCTCTTCATTTGCAATGGTTCTTATATTATTCACATAGCTCAAATCTTGCAGGGCAGCTTCCCAATCACCATGTAAGTCAATCGGTTGTGTTAAATCAGTCTGAAACTCGGCAGCTGTATTTTCATATCGCTCAGGTTGAGCATTACTGGGAAACACTGCTGTAAACTCCATGTTAAAGTATCAACATAAAACGTCGTTTGCTTATGCGTTTTTTCGCATGACATAACGAACTGCTGCTTTCAATCTGTTCACAGGAGGCACTTTCTGTCGTCCTAGGAATTTGGTTAAGAGTGATTGCCCTTTCACATAATGCACTCCCCTAAGTATGCTTGTACAGCCTTCTTTCATATTGCGATAGTTAATACAACCAAATATTACTTGATATCTTGGTCTTCTACGTTTAAAATCTGCAAGGGTATGAAATATTTCATGTTTCATTGATGAGCTCACACGACAGCTATTTTTTAATTCCATTGCAATGCGACGTACAGGATTGATCAAATCGATGCCGCCTACAGGCGATCGCTTAAAGCCATAATCTGTTAACACCATTTCCCACGCATGACCCATTCGCTGACGTAAAATCTGAAGTTTGTAAGCATAATTTTTCCAAGGATCGGCTATGCCGGAAAGAATTACATCTTCAATAGGTCTTGTTGCATGAATAGGTGATTTGATGAGACGAACTGCATCATCTAGTCCTCGTCCCGCTAATGTCACTATTGCAAATGATAATATGATGATGAATCTTAACATGACTTCGTCCATTTCTCATGAATGCTTTGCTTAAACGAGAAGACTAAGCAAACGTTTTGATGTGTCTAAAACTAACCATGATTGCCAAGCTCTCTTCTCAGTGTCACGTTACATGGAAGGCTCGACGCATTACCTTTTACGATACTCATCGACAAGTTAAAATAAGTTTATCCCCTTTTCAAATGGATAACCTCCACGATGCTTTACATATCATGCATCATCCAATGTACTATATCCCTCTAAGTGGACGTCTATTCATTATTCGACGAGATTTCATTGCTCTTCATGATCAATATGGTGTTACACATTTTACATCCTCAAGTTGGAACAAGTATAGAGAACGTATACATCCTCGCATAATGACTTACCTTCAACAAACCAACACTCATAAGCATGAATGTGACAAGTGAACAATGTCGTCTTATCTCTACCTATTCATGTTTGATGACTAAATACAACATATTCAATCACATCATCTACTTCCATTGAAGTATAATAAAGAAAAAAAATTTTAATCGTACATATTTATTGAAGGATTTATAAAAGTTACGAATGCGCTTTTCATTGACAAGGGTATCATGTGAAAAATGTTTACAAATGTCATGTAAAGAGTCATAATGTAGTCGTTGCATTACAAAGTAGAGAGCATAGGCTCCACATGTTGAAGACAAGGGATGTTGATAGGCCAAAGCATTGCGAATCCATTTTCGTGAATGTCGGTTCACGAAACGTGTGACATAATCACAGTTTGGTAAGGCCAATGAATCAAAGATTTCACCGCAATAGTTTTTATCAATAAACAAAACTTTCCAGTGTTTGCCGGGTAAGTGTGCTGTATCAGTATTCATGATAATGAATGAGGGTGGTTTTGGTAAAACTGTGGGCATATTATTAACGGAAAACACACCTCGAATTGCTGCAACAGTGCATTCATCACCATGTTCTTGAACGACTCTCTCTAGCTCTGTATCAGATAACCAACTCATTAACTTATATAAGAAGCGGAAACGTCACGTAGTTTGTTAATTCGAATGGTGGAATCGAACACAGCATAGATGAGTACATTGATTGTTTTCGTCAAATCTTTTTCAAAGAAGAATTCTAGTTTAAGACCCTTCGTGGCAGTGCCCGGACGATATGAAGCACCTGCTTCATTGTTTGCTGTCAAATCAAATGCATAAAGTGTATAACCTTTAGCAAATACATTATAGGTCAAACCATTGGTGTCATCAGTATTCCAGTATTTAAAGGTCTCCATAGTATTTTGATATGAGCGAGAATAATGTCCATTAGCGAAGTCTGGACAAAAAGGAGTATCAGGAATGCAATCAGTACCGCGATACAATCTGATTTGATTTAAACCAAAGTGTTCAAAGTTGAGGGGATTCTTTGTTATATTACCATTGTATGCATCATTTACAATCAATCCCACAATGATCATTTTTGGTGATTGTATAGGAAACAAATTATCTTTAACAAAGCTCTTTTGCGCACGAGGAATGGTGAAACTATGGATCTCAGTATGATTTACATCATAAAGAGCATCATACTTCTTCAAACCCATCTCGTGACCATTAATCACCGAAGGATTCACTGTCATTCGTCGCACATAAAGTCTAACACTTTCAAACACAATCTTAAATTCAGTCTTTGCTCCATAAGAATTCAATACAAATTTAGGATCGTTCGGCAAGAGATGGACTCACATGTCTACTTTTGACATTAAGAAACGTGATTGACGGAAAAAGTCCAAGTATAGGGGACCATATAATTCACACACCCTACTTTCTGCAGTCCACTTTTCACGAGTGACAAATCCCTTGTTTTTGTCACTATCAAATTTACCAGCTTCATCTTTACACCAACCCATAACAGCCATGTGACTCTTTTGTGCTTGTGGCTGGAACTGCATGACTGTTGAAAAATAACCGAGATAGGGATAACTGTGTTGACCACCTTCAACCGGAGTTTCACCAATGGTCAATGATACATCCTTGAAGAGCGTTGCTATTGCCAAGTTATTCACGGCTACTTTGTCCTTGTCGTCAAGGCTTGTGCCGTCCTTATTTACTATCTTAAACTTACCATGTAGATTGATGTCATTTACATCGATGTACTCAGCATCATTTCATGGTATTAAAAACCCAATGACACTACCAGAACCGATACTTGTCTGTGGATAACGAATGGATACATAATTTCTAATGATATCCGTCTGTATAAGTGTTCTATCAAATAAGCAAAGAGATGAGGTTTTACATTCCATAATTAAAACAGTCCACGTCGTCTGCGTTTGCTAGGAGGTATACGAGATGCTCTTCTTTTACGTTTGCCTGAAGTAGAGAGTGGATTGATATGACTGATGACAGAGCTGATACCAGCCTTACCGACATTCTTCAAACGCTGTATTCCATGACGCTTTAGCGATTCACGAATCGGCAATCTTCCTGAAAGCGCATCACTTGCTACATCTACTGCTAATCCTACAGCTTCCTTTAAAGCTGATTTTCCCACATTTGCGATAGTGGGGAGCATCATACCTTTGACAGCACCCAATAGACTACCCCCTTTTTGACGTCTCGATCCAGCATAAACGGGAAAGCCAGCTCCAAGACTAGCATAGGAGGGGGAAGAATAAAACGTAGCAGTTTGATCCATAGGTATTTATCTATTTATATTTACACAATTCATTACTTTGCTTAGGACCGTTGACTAACACGATAAAGGTCAGAATGACGAATCCAACTGTTCATTGAATTTGGATAGCCAGGCCATTTCACCAGGCTCCACTTTTCCCCTTGTCGCATTTGGTGACGAAGTATCTTTTCAACCATGTAGTCATCATCTTCTTTGGTGATGGGCGTTATCTCATGACGATAAAAACTCCCTTTAATCTCTTCACCATGATAATGACGAAGCTTGTAGGTAGTGGGCTTGAATTTCTTGTTAACCTCAGAGACAGTAAATATTTCTTCCGTCCAATTGGGAAGACATCCTTTCCCAAACACGCTTTTCACCTTGGAAATGCGAACTTTGCCACCAACCTGAATGTCACGTTTACCTTGTGATGGTTGCTTGCGTATAGTATTGATTTCACGGATTGTATCCACCATGTCTGGAGTTATGTCAGCAGGTTTGTGACCAATCATACGATGAACAGAATGATTGTAAGCGTGTACAGTATCTTGTAATACATCCGTCCACTTTTGTGTTACTTTTGCAGTGAAATAGCGCCATAGACGAGTTTTCAGCGTACGATCAAAGCGTTCGACCACTGCAGCCTTGTATGCACTTTTCACACTAAACAGCTCAATGTTGTGTTCGCGAAATAAAGCACGCACATGTCTGTTTTCAAACTCTTTCCCTTGATCAGTCTGAATACGTGTGGGAATGCGTCCTTCACTGAAAATATTTTGGAAAGCCTCGGCCACTTCTTCACCACGCTTTGTCTTGAGTGGTTGAGCCCAAGCATAACGGGAAAATAAGTCAATGACAGTTAGGAGAAAGCGATAGCCTTTATTCTTTTTAGCTAATAAAGAAACATCAGCCAATTCTGCTTGCCATTGTTCATCAATATCATGAACGATATAAGAACGGGTAGGACAACGTCTTCGATCTTGTGTGTGCAATGTATATGCAGGTTGAGCTTTTAACCATTTCTTCACTTGTTTCTGTGATTAACTACTTGCTTGTGACAACTTTTTCACTGAAGCATAACCTGCACAATGCTTTGGGTTTTAGTAAATTGATTTCAGATGTTCATCCATCGTCTATTAAGAGGGATCGCTTATTTGCCTCAAAGTATGAGTCTTTTTCTCCGCTAGGGTTTGCGTTTGTGTTTGAGACCTGCTTTTGCTACTTTTTTGAGCCGTCTTGTATGAATCACTTTTACAACATGTACTTAAGCAGTTCAATGACACATGAATGTTTGGCAACTCTGAACATGGGATGCAACATAGCTTCTTCATTAAAAGTCTGCGATAAAATGAAATGATGGATAACGTGTTGAAGGTTTTGGTATATGCTTCGGCAACTTCTCGGGTGTTTTCAAAGTTTGGTTGATTCTCTTTTTAGGTCTCTCTACACTTTGCAACTTTCTCTTCCTAGGTGTAGAATCATTTTCCATTTCCTGTAAGGTATCACGACCACGAATTGCTTTTGGAACATTGAATTTCTTCATACTTTTTAAAAAGAACTCACATCCTGTAGGTGTATAGTGACGACGACGATCACGAACAGCATGATTAATTAAATCTTCCACTCTTGAGTCCCTAATGACTGTACCATCATCACCTACCACTTCATCTAGTTGTGTGATATTCAAGTTGGGTTTGAGACTTCGATATAAGCTCAGTGCGCGATTGCGATAGGGTTTGGGTGAACCAAGCGAAATATCATTATGAATTTTTTCTTTCAATTGTTTCATTTCTTCTAAGGTAGAACTCTGCTTTATCAAACGATCATATGGATTTTTACTTTGTACAGCTTCTTGTTCATATTGCTGAGTAAGTTGTGACATTTGATTTGCCGAAGGTTGATGAACACTCTGCATTGTAGTCAGATGTATATATTCTTCTTGTGGAATAGCAATCATGCGTTGAAAACTGCTCATAACAATTTACATATGATCATGGGTTACTCAAAGAGATGACTGCGTAAGCGATAATCCTCAGGACACTCCCGGGTAAAGTCCAAAAATAAATAATTATAAGGTTTTTCCGTAGCAGCCTCATATATTTCAATCAAGGCTTTTGACTTGCGAGGAAGAACTTGTCGAGATAGGAATTCAACTTGACTTTTATCGCGAGGATTATTAAAGATGATGTAGTAATGCGTGTTTAGACTTCGAGTCCGTGCTTCCTTTCCACTTGGAAAAAGATTTTGCATAATAAAAATGATAAAGCATGGTTTGTGATTAGCAGCCTTGGTAAACATGGCAGTTACTTCTTGTGAGTTCTTACTCTCATTAAGGAAATCATCAAGAATGATAATATCATAGAGTTGAATATCAGCAGTGCTGATAATCCCGGTTGAACCAAGGAACCCTTACCAACCAATTCACGATATAAGTTATGTTGATAAATTCCATAGCACCAAACAACTCGATTCGGTATGCAGTCAAAAATCTCATTACGTCTCTCCAACAATTTCAGTGTAAAATGTGTCTTCCCACTATGAGAGGGTCCTACGATACACATAGTGCGATTACAGCGTAAACGGAAATCCATGTTGATTTTGATGAAAAGTCATACCATTTAACTTAGTATCCATCCATGAATGGCTTTATTCGCGAGAGCACCAGCTAATCCTCCCAAAGGAGGACCGGCAGCTGCCAAGATGATAGGCGTTAAAAGTGCTAAGAAGCCACCGCGCTTTGATAATAGTTTGCGCTTTGTAGGAATTGATGTTTTTGGATTGCTGAAGGTGCGAAGAACTTTACCATGCCGGGCAATTGCATTGGCCTTTTTGCTATTTAATGTCATAAAACGCACTTTTCGTATTTCCGCGCACATTTTACGAATGAAGGCATTGTTTGCCAGCTTCATTGCCCCACACCGATGAGATGGCTTTAATTTAAATAAGCGACGAAGAGTGGGACAGAATTTTTTGTTTACATTTGATTGACACTTTTGTCTGCGCGAACGGTGAGATGAACGACGTCTAGCCATTTTTGCAGGTGGATGTTAGAGTGTTCTTTGCTTAAACATTGAGTACAGCACTAGTAAAAAGCAATACACTGAGAACAGCCACAGTACCAGTAAGATACATGTGTGGGTAGCTGTAATGTATCATTCAGTGAGGTGCTATAGTTCAATTGAAACAGTTCATCTGTGTCGTTTGCTGATATGTTATGAGCCAAACATGAACAATTTGTTTGTACGACGATGCTTGTAAAGTTTAATGTCTTTGCATCAATTGTGCTTAAGTGGAAAAGGCTTTCCATAAGCAACGTGTAGAATACATAACTCCAAGCAGGGTACTGAAAGAACACCATGATGTAACAGTGATGAAAGTGTATTCGTAAACTGCTTTGGTTTATAATTATAAGATAGCATATAGTCAACATCTTCACAGTTTGCGTGAATGATGATGGCATTACTCAAACGATGTATCATCTCTCTACAATCACTGGATGATAATAGTTTTTCCAACACAAGAATCCACTGCCTTGTATAATCATGCTTTCTCTTTTCAATGAGACGGTGATACAGTGGTGTCATGGTCATAGATGAGTGTTTTAAATTCGACAAGGATTGCATCAAAATCATTTATATACATTGACTGTTGAAACTATTTCTTGATCACAGATGGGGCACAACATAGTTTCCAAAGGTACATAGCACGTAGAACACATAGCAGCATGACAACATGGTGAAAAGAGAAGGGACCGTTTCCTTTTAAAACACTCAACGCAGTTCCGTTCACATAATAATTTAAACGTCTCTTCTTCCAATTTCTTTCTGAAGTCACTTTTCTTGGTAGAACTACTTGACAAATCAGTTGCAAATGCCACTTTTTTCTTTTTCACTTCAAATCGCACCAATTTCATCCTCCTATTTTCACTATCATTACATTGCAGCATGGAAAAATCCTCTATCCATCTTCGATCCAAATCATGATTCATACCATTCTCATCTAGATCCATTAGTCTTTCAACTAAAGCGTCAGCTTCAATATTTTCATTTACATTTGTAACACTTTCTATAGCCTTCAACGAACAACCAAGCTCTCTTGCTACAGACCATGAAGTTGGGAAACGAATGCAACTTTTCATCTTCAAATAATTTCAAATGATGATGAGTGTCAGGAATGGACACTCAGCTGAATATGCTTGATATGACTTGTACACCTTTGACAGTATTGATGACTCTGTGTAATCTAATACTTTACTTTTACAAATGTGCCTCGCGGTAAAACTATTTGACTACACTAAACTCTGCTTTTGCGAACCATGATACACTTTCTGACTAGACTTACAAATAAAACTTCGATGATCAAACTTTACTTTCTCAAACGTGTGTCGCGGTAAAACTATTTGACTACACTAAACGTTGCTTTTGCAAACCATGATACACTTTCTGATGACACTCACGAATAAAACTTCGATGATCAAACTTTACTTTCACAAACGTGTGTCACAGTAAAACTATTTGACTACACCAACGCTAACATTTTATGACATTTGTGTTTCATAAAACTTTGATGATCAAACTTTCTAACTATACATCAACCTGTGTTGCAGTAAAACTTTTGTACAACATGATATACATTCTGACTACACTCACAGGAGCTTGTTCACTAGCGAAGAGAGAAATGAGCTTGTGGTTGCGTGTGGCGCATGAATGCCCTCCCGTTTCATCCCTTCATCATTTAGCCTTGGTGATAGAGGCGAGCAGAACTCATGGTTCATTCTCGCATGGTTGGCCAACTATCGGGAGACAAGTGCAATGGAAATTTTATGAGGTAACCTGTGGCAGATAGCTAAATGTCGCCCTGGCGGTCAGAGTACAACGTTGAGACGAAAGGCAACCACTTGGAAACATGACGCATAGAGGTTTCACATGGATTACCATTGCCCACGTCCCGCGCAGTACTCATCGCTACGGACTTCACCGCTGTCTCGAAAGAACGCCCAACAGGAAGTATGATACCGAAAATCTCCGTGACTTGCACCGTCAATGACTTGATAGCCAGACATGAAAACAGGTGGAGTTATTTACAAGAAGAAACATCCCAAGTCGTTGCTTTGATCAGCTTGATAGCAAGCCGTAGAGAGGGATAGCAAGCCGTGATTCACAAGCGTTTTGCAATGGAGATATTTACATGCCACCCATGACAAGATAGCTAAGACTCAACCGATTGGCGTTCAAAGTGCGACGTTGAGAACTGTGTCAAATGCCCAACATGAGTTGCCCCAGTGGTTTCGGTCTAAAATATGACACACTTCCTTGCCACACTTATCACTACGGCATCCTCCGCCGTCCCGAAGGAACACCCTGTCAGTGGAATATTACAGCAAAACTCTCCGTGTCTTGCTCGCTTTCAGTGAAAAGCTGCTTGTATCATGAGAAGACTGGCTCAGACATTATTACAAATCCTTTAGTTGACTTCAGCAGGGTCGAAAACCCCAGAAAACCTCCAAAAATAGTGAATTTAAATTTTTCAACTTTTTAGCACTACTTATGAAATTATATAAGTAGTCTGTCCGTATAGGTCTGATCTATAGCGACCGAACCTTTTTTGAATCAAGTCAAACGGACTTGTAGAAGCAAAGTTGCAAGCCTTCAAAATTTTGGAGTCTTTTATGGCCTGGAGACGAAGGCCATCTCTTAGCGAACCTTTAAGTCTGACGCCTTAGCTGATATCAGGAATGAAATTTTCTAAGTCGGTTTCTTGCAGAATCCCGAAATTTGGAATGTCCGATGCTATCATCGGAGCTCAGAGAGACGACCTACCTTTGACAATCGCTCTCCTCTTAATAAAAAGTCGCTGTCGGTTCCCTGCTTATATAGTGTGTGGCAACCAGCTGATGACGTAAGATCCATCATCCAAAAACTTTAAACCCGTCTATCTCCGGTTCTAGTGCTCCGATTGACTCCAATTTTGATAGCCATGTTTTCTCGCTCTCACCTTTCATTTAGGACATCCCTCGACTCTCTACGATGACCAGCAGGCGAGATGAAAAAAATCGTTTTTTCAAAAAGCTCCAAAATCTTGGTAAATGTGCAAAAACTCGAGTTTTAACAGGCTCTCACTTAGAAACAAAACCTTCCACAGATCTGAAAAGATAGGATCCTAGAGAACAAAGTGCGGTCTTGCCCCTAAAAGAAACCCGAGCTCTTCATTCACTTCCAATCCTCCGCTATTTACCGCCAAAGGTGGCCAGAATTTGACATTTTCAGGAAAAAATCTCATGTGTGAAGAAAATTTTCAACTTTTTCTCTCCGACTGACTTGAAACTCACCCTCTAGATGCAGATTGGCACGCTGATTCCAAATCTGGTCTCTGTTTTCCCGTCCGAGGCGTCGTTCACCCGCTAGAGCCATTTTCGTAAAATTTCTAACTATGTCGTTTTTTCGCCAATGTCCAACATTTTCAATGGAGTCTCACATCTATACGAAGGCAGATATGAACAAGTCGTTTCTTCCACTGAATTTGTCTCAGTCATAACTTTCAAATGAGCTATCACACAACTTTCTACGATCTCTAGAACCAAAGTTGGAAGTCTTGTTCCAGAGGGGGGTCAGAACTTTTTCTCTCCGATTGAGCTGGAAAGAAGTTCCTAGACCCAAAATTGGCCAAAACCTCCGAATTCACCCTCCGTTTTCCCATCCAAGGCCTCCTTCATGTCGAAAAACGACTTTTCTCATCCAAAAACATCCAAAACCTGACTTTATCCAACTTTGACGTTTTCCTGCTATTTTCCTCCCTAAACCCAGGAAAATAGGACCAAACTGAGCTTTCCACTGCATTGGTCTCATTCTTAGCTTTCAAATGAACTATTGCACGACTTTCTACGATCTCTAGAACCAAAGTTGGAAGTCTCGTCCAGAGGGGGGGCGTCCTCGAAATTTTTTCTCTCCGATTTCGCTGGAAACATCCTTCCTAACCCAAAATTTCACGTAGATTCCGAATCTGGTCTCCGTTTTCCCATCCGAGGCCTCCTTCATGACGAAAAACGACTTTTCTTATCCCAAAACAACCAACACCCGCTTTTTTCCAACTCTGACGTTTTCAGAGATTCCACCCCTTGCCTCTCAGGAAAACTCCGTCTGCCTTCCTTCCCAACCAGAAATTTCATGTAGATTCAGAATCTAAACTCCAATTTCCCAGCCGAACCCACCTTCATGACGATTTCCAACTTTTCTCATCCCAAAAACCACCAAAACCCACCTTTTCTCACTCTATCCTTCCCACATTCCTACCCTTCTCCCTTCCCACCCCTTGCTGGAAAACTCCTTCCTTCCATCCAGAGGGGGGGGTAGGGAACTGTTTCCTCCTCTCGGACCCATCCTTCCATCACATCCTTGGCGACTTCCTTCCAGAGGGGGGGCTGAGTCAGAATGATGACTCATCGATGACTCATCACTGCACCGCACCGGCCTTGATTTTGTCAGGGGATTACTACTCTTGTGAAATAATTTTTTAGCTGATACAAATTACGTCTCAATTGCATGGTTAAAACTGTAATTGATTGCGATTACTAATTGCCGTAATTGCATTTGCAACTACAATTGCAACACAATTCTGAATTAGAACTGCAATAACTTGGAGCAAACTAATTAGTTTGTTGCTTAGAATTCAGAATTGTAACATAAAAATGCCATTGTGTTATATGTGACGCAACAGAACTGAAAGGGTGCACAGCGAATAATGTTTTCATTTCACCAAGAAGGCAGTCAGATGTTTTCAAAAGTATTTTCCTTCACATAGTGGGTAAAAAGACAAATAACAATATTCGTCATTCCATCCCAAGCGGTCATACGAGCTACTGATTGAATAATATTGAATGCTCAAATAATCCATGGAATTCGCAGTTTGCCATTCGGCTCACCGCTTCTGTACCCGATAAATGGACATTTTGTCTTCCCATCTTGCAAGAGACAATTGTTATTTGGCGAATCCACCATTCCAAGAAAGAACTTAGACGAACGAGCTCGCCGGGAATGTCTCTCATTGTTAAAGATTGTAAAGTATTATCTCGGCAAGCTGGGAATCAGAGTTTCTATTGTATATTCATTTTCCTTCTTGTTTTCTGGTGATATCAGGTACATACCATGTTTCCCGCACGCTACTCGACTTTCATTATATGTTCCAGTCTTTGATGTAATCATAAGATAAAGTTTCCGTTGAAATCTCCATTTTAAAATGCCGGATTGATTCACCATTCGTACCATCAAACTATGACGGTTTGTTGCAGCGATACATGCTCTTGAACACAGCAGACAACGTGAATTGTGATGATCAAATGTCATTGACATGCACGTCTTCAGAGCTTCGCAGGCGACAGCACAAGCCAACTTCGAATCGGCAGTTGTAGTGTTGATGACTGCTCTCGAGCATTCGACTGATCTTCCGAGCTTGAAGTAGAGAGGATCAACAACGGAATAATAAGCTTCAGAATAAGTTTGGATCTCTGCCGTTGCTACAGTTGTAGCAAGTATGAAGAGAATTAAAGCCTGCATCATCCTATTCAAGTGTTGGCATTTGCTATGAGATTCTCAATATAATGTTTGTTGTAAGCGAATGGAAACAAAGGAACGTTTCAAAGCCTGGACGCATCGAAAACGTGAATTGCAGCAGACATATGTCGCATAACATTGTTGCGGTGAAACGACTGATTGGGAAGCGCTGCCAACAGCTTCTACAAAGCGCAAAAGTCAGACATCAAGCTCATATCAAAACCATTAAATTCAACACGTGATTCAACTGTCGGAATTATTCAATGGAAATTAGTACCTTTGCTTATGGTGAATTATAGTGCTGAAAATGAATTCAGTGCAATAATCGCAAAGCCAATTATTCGCGATCGTGTTGCAGAGCAAGTAACCGATTTAACGCATCAAATATAATTAAGACGTATTTTATGTTGAAACTTAAGTTGAAACCAATAAAGCTAGGGTCTATCAATCTAGATAAAATAAGTAGGCCTGGTCGATAATGTGTCCTTAACAGGAATGTCGTCGCGAGGGTCGCTTGGGAACGGAGTTCCTACCTGCCCTCTTCCGTGGGTGACGCATGGGAACGCTGAAGTGCCCTCTTCGAACGGTGTCATTCTGAGCCAGATGGGGCATAATCATAAAGTGTTAATGATACTATTCTTAAAGTCCTAAATTCATTTCGATGAAGGTCACTTCTCTATTTTCGAGTTTCTAGAAATTAAGTCAAATACGAGAACTCTTTTGCATCTTATAGGTTTTTTGCTAACAAAAGGTACGGCTAATCTGATAAATCGAATCAACAGAATCATGCATGCTGTTTTCAGTAGGCAGCACTTTTTTCAAGAATTCTTTATCAATCCCAGTAATCTAGCGGTTAAAACCATTTGAGCGAAGACTTATTTGCATGGGAGCACGTTCATGAAAGGGTGGCGATGTGGGTCACATTGAACCACCCAAGATGGGGAGCACTTTGAACATGGTTCATTGCCCCACGTCGATATTCATATTCTGTTTTATCAAGTGAACAAAGTGCTCTATGAGTTTTGACAGGTGATTATGTTGAAAATTAGCTTGCATCGCTATCAGATTGATTATTCAGGAATATTTGAGCATCTGTAGCATTAGTTCCTATTTAGGCACAGAAACTCTTTTATAGAAACCTCAGGGCAACATGGCGAAGAATCAAGCCTAAGGAGACACAAAAAAGAAACCAATGACATATCAGACGGAATGAAATCCCATCCTACATATCGTGCAAATGCAGCAACTTTTATGACAAATTTTATGGAGCATATAAAATCTAGTAGCATTAAGAAGAGTCAATAAATCTCAGTAATCTATTAATGACTTGATATGTAGGCCTGAAAACCAATCAAGTGAACAGAATAATTCCACAGATAGGATCTAGAAGAGGAGAAACTGCGTTAAAGATCAAGAAGTAGGCATAATATAGGCCTAAGTTTTTTTATCGATTGGAAAGAGCCAAGTAAATTGTTAGAATTTATCAATAATTGCTGCAATATATTTCTCCTACTATCCGTAGGTATCATCAGGCAGTTAGTGAATGATTTACAGAATAAAATTTGAAATTCACTTCAAGAGATATATAAAAAGACATACAAAATATAGAAACTATGGTAAGAGAAGAGAAGAGAAGGAGCTATGCGGCAGGTAGTAAAGGGTCACTTAGTACCAATAGCATTTATAGTAAATGACCTGACATGAAGAAAAAAGGGAAGACATAGGCTGTGAATTAAAAATCTGATTACTGTGGAATAACAAAGTCAATGAAAGAGGAAATCTCTATAACTGTCAAGTTCGTGTCTTGAGTTGATGTTGGTGGTGTGTTCACGACAGCGGATGTGTATGTGTCTAATGGTGCTGCCAATATAAAATTGTTTGCACTTGTTACATGTAACTTGATATACTGCGCACCTTTGGTAACACATTTTATTGTTTCTGATGGGACAATTTTGGCGTGTGCACTCTTGATTGGGTCGCTTTTGCTTCAAAGCACTTCGTAAGGTTTTGTTCTTCCTTGTTATTCTAACATCTATGTTTTATCGGCGGAACGCGTTCTTGATTTGTTTGTCTACTTCTTCGGAGTCGAATGGAAATGGGAAATACATGTATTCAACATTTTGTTCACTTCGTTTTCTTTTTCTTTTCATTTGTTTATTGCTTGCGATTTTGATCATTGAATCAGGATAACCGTTATGTTGAAGAGTTCTATTAAAATTATTCTCACATTTTTTGTATATTGCATCATTCAAGCATCGTTCTGCTATTCTGTGTTTCTCGTTTCTTATAAAGTTCAGTTTTGCTTCTTAAGGTATATGGGAACAATAATGTACAAAAAGGTTTTTGTTTGCTGGTTTTCGATAAAATTCGAAAGTGGGTTCATCTGAGGCATGCAGCGTAACACTGAGGTCAAGAAGACCCAGACGATTATCGTTGCCACAGGGTAATTCAATTTCAAATTTTATGTTGTCATTTTGAGAATTAAGATGACGAAGAAGTGACATAGCTTGATCTTTGTTTTGCACAATAGCAAAACAATCATCGACACACAGAATTAGATTGTTTAATCGTATCACTTTGCTAGAAGTGCAAACTGATTCAAACAGATGGCACATGCAGGAACTTAATAAGTGGGCAAAAAGAAATTTTTGATACCTTACAGAGATAGGAAAAATAGTCATGCGTCGCTTGCGGATTGCTCTGAATTCCTTTAAAATGCTCCGATCGCCACGACTCCTTCAGATTCGAAGAATTCAGATCATTGCGCAAAAGTTTTCTCGATAATGTTGGTCCCTCCGATCATCTTAAAAAAAGTTAGCAGGCGCATGAAAAAACGTTCACAAACTTCTCTGTAGAACTTGAAATCGACTGTCTCTTTGCTGTGTGATACGATTGATAGCAGTCACTGAAACTTTGCGCAATTTGGCGTGTTTAATGTTGAACTGGTTGCTCATTGTTCGATTGCTATGTTATTTAGTCAGGAGATTGTGCCATTTCATTTACGTTACATGTTCCAATGCTTCCCTTCTAGTCAAACAGAACAAGAGACGACCTGTCTAATTCTGTGCATCGACATAGCGCATGAAAAGTGGTATATCGTGCATTGCTCTCATTCTTCTTAGAGCAGTAGTTTCAATGGTGTCCATAAAGACAGTGGCTAGTATACCGGATAATGACGATTCTGTTTCTTCCCTTTTTTCTTCATGTCAGGTCATTTACTATAAATGCTATTGGTGCTAAGTGACCCTTTACTACCTGCCGCATAGCTCCCTCTCTTCTCTTTTCTTACCATAGTTTGTGTATACTCACTGACAAAATTTTTGAAACATTTCTTTAACTTCTTTCATTTTTGACTGGTATATATACATGTATGTGTGATACCTTGATAATTTAGTCACAATCTCCACCAAGTCGCTAGCGCAGAAAAACAACGCATGTAGCAGATTCAACTTTAATAGCGCGTGTGTCCCCTTTAGCTCCAATACATTCAGTAATCCGAGATGGCATGGATTCACAAAGTTTGTGAATGAAGGATGTTTCAAGGAGAAGCCACTGCTCTGTCAGTCTTTCAGAGAGAATCTTCAGGGACACTGGTGGAAGTGAATAGCGGTCTCTCACTCGCCACCCAAGCTCATCCCAGACTTGTTCAATGGGTCAACAAGTCAGGTGAGCGTGCAGGCCAGTCTAGGGTTTGAATGTTCAATCTCCTAACAGTGGCAATGACAGCCGAGGAGCGATGTAGTCTTGCGCTGTCGTCTTGGAAGACGAGATCCTCCACTCTGACCACTGGTGCAGCAACAGGAAGTACAATTTCATTGAGATACCTCTCTCCAGTCAACGTGCCTTTGATGATGACTGCTGCCGTTCGTCCGCCATGCCAAATGCCACCCCACAGCATAACACTCCCACCACCATATCTGTCGTGTTCTTTAATACAGCATGGGGCAAAGCGTTCACCTGGAAGATGATGCACTCTGACACGACCGTCATTGAAATCCAGAGTGAATCAAGATTCATCGGTCCACAAGACTTTCTGCCAGTGATGGTCATTCCATGAGCGATGGGCATCACACCAGGCAACTCGTCTTCTGCGGTGCTCAAAACTCAATGGAGTTAGGACAGCTGGTCGTCGCGAGCGATTGAATTCCAGCTTCTCGCAATCTTCGGTAAGCCGTTCGAACGCTACAGTCTATATTTGAGGCACTCTTCCAGTGTACGACTAGCTTTGGGACTGACTCAAATCTATTCCTCTTTGCAGCTAAAACTAGACGTGCATCTGACCTTCCTGCAGACTTTCTTGGTCGACCAGATCCCTTCTTCTTTTTAGCATCTCCTTCTGCTTTCCATCGACACCATCACCTCCAAACAACGACTCTCGATAGTTGCAGCTCTTCGGCAACACTCGCACACCTTCTACCACAACGAATCATTCCAATTGCCATACCTCTGGTAAACTGATCGTGTGTCATTTTATTTTACAAAAGCTGGATTTCAGTTCACGTTTATGTTCAATTTGTAAAAGCAATTGTGACAGTTGTATCGATATCAAAATTTGAAACTTGACCACCATCTTTCTCCATTCTCTAATGTGTTGAATAGTAATGCATAGGAAGCGAGATATTGCATCATACCTGAGAAAAAAAATGAAGCAAACTTCAATTCAAGCCAATGATAGATTGTTTCATTAATTATGTCAATGAGTATATTTTGTATATCTTTTTTATATATGATATATGATGTGAATTTCAAATTTTATTCTGTAAATCATTCACTAACTGCCTGATGATGCCTACGGATAGTAGGAGAAATATATTGCAGCAATTATTGATAAATTCTAACAATTTACTTGGCTCTTTCCAATCTGTAAGAGTAAAATGAATAGCCAAGGAATATTCCCAATAGGCCTCAGCATTTAAAACCAAAGATATTTTATATATATGAAGGGCTAAATAGGAAACTTTCGCAAATGTCGTGAAAAGTATGAATATCTTTGAATTTCGCTTACTGATGCAGTAACGCTATGAACAGCAAAACAAACTTCCAATCACTAATTACTTCAATTAATTAGGCAGACCGTAATGATTTATAAGCCAAGTGTCTCGGCTAAAAGCCACGTGAATAAATTTAACAATCAGTTAACTATGAACTTACGGTTAAACTTGATCAGAATAAACACAAGATAGAAGAACTCATCGGGTCATACAGCGATTTAGGAAGTGGACTGGTTTAGGACACGTACATCACTGATATCAGGTTTTACAAAATGAGAAAGTCCAAGGCAATAGATTTAATGTACTTGTCTCCGAAGGAGACAGGTACATTAAATCTATGTACGAGCACTTTCTTTGTGTAAATCCAAATATCAGTGATGTATGATAATTAAAATGTCGAATGTGTATGAAGGATTTGTTGGCATAAGAGCAGATTATTGCCCGCGCGGGAGATAATATTTACTGGAAGGAGCGTCATCTATGCCAATTATGAGTGCTCTTGTCCGCTTTAGTATATACTAAGCACCTGTAAATGGATACATGTATGCACACTTTTGGTCAGGCTAAATTTCTGTTCAAATACTCTTCATGATCATAAACATGTCAATCACAATTCGTCCTTGATCATCATATCACGTCACAAAATAAAATTCCTTACGCAACTCGCACATCAGATTGCTTCATCTTAGCATTCCATCTCGTTAGATGTTAAGGCCCTCACCCTATGCATGTCCTCTGGGATCGGGCATTTAACTCGTGGAACGCTATAAAGAATGAATCATGCTCTAGTTGCATAAATAACTAATAATTCAAATAACTCTTGTGCCTAACTTCGCTGTGGTACAATGTGAAAAAAGGAAGGCAACAATATAGGAATACCATATGAGATTTCAAGGTAAGTAATGTGCAAATCAGAGGCCGACGATTTGTTCATTATTTTCCGAGAAATCTCATATGGTAATTCTATTGTGTACTTATACGTATATACATCTACATCTATCCACAGACTTCCTATAAAAGAACATTCGTCTACAATTTAGAAATCTATGATCTTAGCAGCAACTTTTATGTTGCACGTATTTGAAAAATGACGGCCGGGTAATGCCGACAGCCGGCAGCAATATACAAACTGTTATTATTCGATATTATTGCACCATAAGTTTAGAAATATAAGTGGACAATTTATCTCGTAGTGATGATAACTGCATCGATGCATGTGAAAGATATTTTAGAAGTTTCAGTTAGCGCATATTTACATGTGTATTCATAGCATTGCTGCCCGCCTTTTCCTGCATTGCTGCCCAATCCATTTCAATTACGCACAATGTTATTAACATAGATTTTTTCGGACAACAATGTATATTTGCTGTCTATGTTTTCTGAACTGCAGTGTATTTGACCGAAGGCGCGTTAGCTTCAAAAAATGTAAGACCTTCGATAACCAGAGCAGATGAATTTGACGACATTAAGCAAGGCCGGATGTATGCGGTGTCCTGATATTTCCATTGTCCAGTCAATACAGTGGGAATATATTTTTCATAGTTGCCTGAAAACTACGAAAGTCTTTTTCTAAAACCAAAGAAAAATTTCTGCAAGGATTGGTATAGCGCCAAACAAGTTGGAAAATCCTTACTATGATCTTTCATGACCACTATCAGTAAAAACGCTGGATTGTCGAAACTATAGTAATGGGCAAAATACCGTTCCAGGACACCATAAAATTCAAAAAAATAGTATCTTTAAAAACGACATAAATTCATGAATTTTAACCCTTTTTCAGGTTTTTAAGACCTAATTTCATAAATTTAGTCCATTTAAAAAGTATCATTTTTTGAAAAAATAGTATTTTTAAAAACGACTAAATTCATGAATTTTGTTCATTTTTTCAGGTTATGAAGACCTAAATTCATAAATTTAGGCGTTTTTAAAAATACCCAATTTTTCAAATTTTTCAAAATCTCAAATTTGTGATTATGACATTTTGCTCCCAAAATCATGACCGTTCCAGGACACCGAAAAAATCATAAAAGTTGAGAATTTCAAATTCATGAATTTTATCCATTTTTCAGGTTTTTAAAATGTGAGATAACTAAAATTATGTGACTAATAATATTTCTTTAAAAATGGAAGAAACAAAAGTGGAAGAAACCGCAAGAATATATCCTTCGTTATCACAGTTAAAAATAAGTGAATTGAATAAAGAAAAACATAAAGATAGAGTACGTTATATGAAAGATAAGGAATCTCAATTATTATTAAGATTAGAGCATTATAAAAAATTAAGAAAGAGATGGAGTAAAGTTAAGAATGTAACACAAGGTATTGGCATATTCTTAACAATAAGTTTAGGTGCTTTAACAATTGTTATATCTTCAGGTGTTTTAGTAATTCCAGTAGTTGCTAGTAATGGGCAAAAGACCGTTCCAGGACACCATAAAATTCAAAAAATAGTATCTTTAAAAACGACATAAATTCATGAATTTGAACCCTTTTTCAGGTTATGAAGACCTAAATTCATAAATTTGGGCGTTTTTAAAAATACCCAATTTTCAAATTTTTCAAAATCTCAAATTTGAGAATTACAATTTTCACCCTTAAAATCATGACCCTTCCAGGACACCGAAAATCAGAAAAGTTAAAAATCTCAAAATTTGTGAATTACAATTTTCTCGCTTAAATCATGACAGTTCCAGGACACCGAAAAAATCATAAAAGTTGAGAATTTCAAATTCATGAATTTTATCCATCTTTCAGGTTTTTAAAATATATCATGTGACTAAAAATATTTCTTTAAAAATGGAAGAAACAAAAGTGGAAGAAACCGCAAGAATATATCCTTCGTTATCATATGAACGTAGTTCTACTTTAATGGACATTGAAAAAATGAATAAAGAAAAACACAAAGATAGAGTACGCTATATGAAAGATAAGGAATCTCAATTATTATTATGATTAGAGCATTATAAAAAATTAAGAAAGAGATGGACTAAAGTTAAGAATGTAACACAAGGCGTTGGAGCATGTTTAACAATTTCTTTAGGCGCTCTCACTATTGTCATTTCATCTGGCGTTCTTACAATTCCAGTAGTTGCTACAGCTTTGTGATACAATTAGATTTTAGTTGTACGTTAGGCAAGTTGTTTTAATTCTTACCAGCACGTCAGCACAAGCGCATGACGTCAAAGCATCTGGCAGCTGTTTTCATTTCTCTCTCTTCTGTCATTGTTCCGTGTGCGCTAGAAGCAAAGTTCTCATTTGCAATGTCTTCCGTCAGCAAAATAGAGAGAGAATTTTGTTGCTTCGTGGATCAAGTTTTGCCTCTTATTTCACCAGACCATCTTGATTTCTT
This sequence comes from Prostheceraeus crozeri, assembly GCA_907163375.1. Lineage (NCBI taxonomy): Eukaryota > Metazoa > Platyhelminthes > Polycladida > Euryleptidae > Prostheceraeus > Prostheceraeus crozeri. The sequence continues at coordinate 93,599 of CAJQUW010006931.1, forward strand.
CAAAACGATATCAAAAAAATTTATTCTTGAATCACTAAGAAAGAAACAGAAGACGAGTGGAAACGAAGAAGATAAAAAGAGAGAAGTGTTTGAAATAATCCGTGATTCATTCAAGGATGTTGACAGCAGCAATTTACTTACATTTCTCGACGAAAAAGATTTTTTAAGTGTTTCATCGTGCATCTCGTCATTGAATAAACTCATTGCTTTCGAGAAAATGACACATCGGAATCTTCTACGTTGCTATATTTCGCAAGGAGAAGTGCTTCAGCGACTGAAGTCACTGACCAATAAGAATCATGTGAAATTTGTGAGAGAGTTGAATGAGACTCATAACATTAAATTTTCACGTTCATATATAACATTATTAATCAAATTGTTCAAAATGTCAAGACATTATCCAAATTTAGCTAATTCCTCCTGATCGATTCATTTTGTGATGAAGCATTTTACATATCTTGAAGATTTCATTGATCATGAGAAAGAAGAAGTAAAGCGAAGATTAGCAGAATCCATATTTGATTCACCCAATGTGCAACAACCTGTGCAGCATACTGGTCTCACGCAGGAATTAGAGGACTTATAAATGTTGGACTCTACTTCGTAAGTAACAAGTAGTAACATTTATTGCAACTTATTTGAGTGGAGATTGAAAAGTGACAATGGACGTTGACAATTTGGATTCTCGTTTCATATAAATGTTGGACTCTACTTCATAAGTAACAAGTAGTAACATTTATTGCAACTTATTTGAGTGGAGATTGAAAAGTGGCAATGGATGTTGACAATTTGGATTCTCGTTTCATATAAATGTTGGACTCTACTTCATAAGTAACAAGTAGCAACATTTATTGCAACTTATTTGAGTGGAGATTGAAAAGTGACAATGGATGTTGACAATTTGGATTCTCGTTTCATATAAATGTTGGACTCTACTTCATAAGTAACAAGTAGTAACATTTATTGCAACTTATTTGAGTGGAGATTGAAAAGTGACAATGGACGTTGACAATTTGGATTTTTGTTTCATTTAAAATGACTGACCTGATCGAGTTCTTTAAATTATATGGAACACAAACAACAACGAATTTTGATCTAAAGAAAATCGCACATCAATTGGGAATAAAGAATTTTCATGTCCTAATGAGAGACGAATTACAATTGATCAAAAATAAGCTAACTGTAAATTTCATAACAAATCTTCACACTTCAGACCAAAAAGGCCTTTATTGGTCAGCAGGTATCTTTAGTAAAAACGGAGATAATTATTATTTTGACTCATGCGGACTTCCACCTACGAATGAAGTAAGAGAAATACTTGGCAATGGAATTTATAATACATTTCAAATTCAAAAACCGGGAACAACTTATTGTGGTCAATTATGTCTTTATGTTTTATTTAAATTGCAAGAAGGAGTAGCATTTCTTGATATTATGCTAGAATTGAGTAATAATAATGATAATTAAAAATCACTTCGTTGTAATTCATTTTGATAAAATCGGCCTCTGATATCTTCATCATCTAAATCTTTGGTTTCGTAAGTAATCGGATAACTTTGATTTATTTTAGAAACTTCAAATATTTCTTTAGTCCAGTATCCGACGAAGACTTTTTCAAATTTATTCTTATATTTAAATATTCTAACTCTATCTCCAATTTTAAATTTCGGCTTAAGTTTCTGCAAATTCGGATTACTCTCATTCGAATAATTATTTTCGTTCGAATAATTATTCTCGAATATTTTCTTTCGTATCAAATCAGGGTCGTCAGAAGCATTCTTTGGGGTTTCTTCAATACCTGAATGAACTTTATTATTGTACTCTTCTACAACTCCTGGTAATATCTTCAACCATTTCTGATTTCCTCGCTCAGTAAATTTTTTGAAAATTTTATTTTTTAATGATCTGTTGAATCTTTCTATCACTACGGCCTTCCCTGCATTTTCAGTTGAATAAAAAGTTTCAAATAGTGGCTGAATGTTTCGGTTATAAAATTCCGACCCTTTATCAACAAACAATTTCCTTGGCTTTCTCTTACTTTCTTTAAAGATTTCTTCAAACGCATATTAAATTGATAGACCACTTTTATTTTTTAAAGGCTTTACCCAAGCGTATCGTGTATATAAATCTATAACGGTCAATGCGTATTTATAATCTTTTTCATTCGGCATATGAATAAGATCAGCACTCCAAATATCATCTTTATTAAATACTTTTACTTTCAATAAATATTTAGGCCGTCTGTATTCTTGATGAATTTCAGACGCGTATGTTCGAGCGTTGCTCTCAGACAGCTTTGCTGTCGTTTCATTTAAACCCTGACCGAATAATATTTTAGCTTGTAAAGCTTTCTTAACAAACATTCTTTGAATTTTTTCTCTAAAGGAAGGATTTTGAATACTATCTAATTCTTGAATCATCTTCTTATCAGCTACATGTCGAGATCTTAGATCATGATTTCGATAAGCTAAATCATGCCTGTAAGCTGCGGCATCTACTCTATTTATTGGTTCTTCACCTGGTTTCGGATTATTATTCTCATCTAGTCTTATATCTAATCGAGTTCCTGGACCAGTATATGAATGACCGGGAAGATGTTTTTCTTTCGAATATTTACTCCAAATAAATCCAGGAAAGTTTTCTAATGTTTTTTGTATGTCACCTCCAATATGCTGACAGTTTGAGTTTTTATTTTTGTTTAATAGATAATTCAATAAATCTAAATTAGCAATTTTTAATTTAATTAAATTTTCGGAATTTGTAGAATTCATTTTAAAAGATAAAATAAATGTTTTACCGGATCGGACCAAAGGTCCTGAGGTTATTACCGAATCATACTAGGACTTAGATATATTCCAGAACCATCTTTTGTTTCTTTAATTTCAATTAAATCATCAACATTGTGGAGAATATTTTTAAGAACTCGTTTTCCTTCATCAACTAATTTTAATTTACTAATAAAATTATCTACTATTCCGTCACCCCTAGCAACTTTCTCTAACTCTCTATTATGACGTTTTTGTTCTTCTAATGCTGCCTTCTCTGATTTATTTTTATTTACTGCTTGGACAATACCAGCTGTCCCGCCTGCAACACTTCCTGCAGCTACTATGCCACCTATTATTAGTGGAATTAATGGGAGAATCCCGCCATTCTTTTCTTCTTGTAATTTAATATTCTCTATCATTGGTTTACTTATGTAATACTTTTTTTTATTAATCGTAATAGTTTTAGGGGTATTTTTGTCAACAATATTACGTAATTTTAATTCAATAGTTTTATTATTATTACTTTTCGCTTGCGACATTTTTAATAAAAAATTTTAAGTTACCAAAAATTTTTAATCTATTCTAGTTATGAATAAATTTTAATTTACCAAAAATTTTTAATCTATTCTAGTTACGAAAAATTTTTAAGTTCAGAATTTTTAATCTATTCTAGTTATGAAAAAATTTTAAGTTATCAAAAATTTTTAATCTATTCTAGTTATCAAAATTTTAAGTTTTGAAAAAAAAATTAATTAATCGACGAAGTCTTGGGCTTTAGCCTATCCTAGCTATCTTTCCATTAAGAATTTCAATAGAATATTTTACATCTTCTAGCAATAAACCATAAGCCATCAATGAAGTTGTGGAATCTTTCTTTTCAATATTAATTGTTACATCACAACCAGTCTTGATAATATCTTCAAATTGTGCACTTAAATCGAAACAGAAAACAGGATATAAATGTCTCCAATCTCCAGGAGTTAATTGTGGTTCAACTCCAAATTCTATACAAAGATTTCGATAAGAATCATATCCTTCCATAAATTGATTATTGGTATCATCGAATCTTAATGGATCAATTGGATATCGGGTTTGATTTAATGAAACTTGTAAACTTCGAATTGTATTAATATGAAAAAGATTGTTGTTCTTATCAAAACTTGGAGAATTATTTCTTTGAAAAGTTAGTAATAAATATCTTGGAGTATTCGAAGTTCTAGTAAAATGCCAGTTAAATCTTTGTTCGGAAAAGTTACTGAACTAGCAGTACGCTTTAGAAAATTTACTGGAATTGGTTTGCTAGTATTTAATCTTTTTGCAATAGCCAATTCAACCTCTAAACTAGGAGTAATATGCTTAATCCATCATTCAAGTCTATCAATTTTTAAATATGCTTTTTTTCCAGTCTTACCAAAAAAGATTAATTCATTATTTGCTGTACGATGAATTATTAATTTAAATTTTAATTGATATGATATTTTGTCATAATCTAAATATCCGAATAATGGAGACAATGACCAATTAACTGTCTGTTTACTTTTCTTGTTAAATTCACGTCTTTCTTTATATGCATCATTATTTGTTTTATTTAAATGTTTTGCAATATTTTCTACATCTTTCGCAATTCCTGCGGCATCTTTTCCAGCGTGAGTTAAATCATCAACAATTATACCATCATTCGTATCAGGAAACCAACCTTCGATTTCATACTTTTTATTATTTTCACCAATTGTTACAAATCTAAGCATTGTATCAATTACACCTGGAGAATCACTTATTGTTTCTATATTTTTGAGTTGCAACATCTAAACGCATTTGTGTAAATAATCTTGAAAGAAATTATTCTCTAATGCAATATTATCGGTTTCTGGTAATGGTGTTGTAAAATTGGCATCACTATACAAAGAATATTCACAGTGTAAAAATGAATCAGGTAGATATATATAACTCTGCTGATTATGAACTTCAAAAATTAAATCACCTCCGGTATTTACTCTACTGGAAGATCCGGGATTCATAGCAATTCTTATATAGTCATTCTTTTTTTGATTGCAACTGACGAACGGAGGATCGTCTAATCTAAATTTATTTTCGATAAGCGAAGACATTTTTATAAAAAATAATTTGACTTTTTGTTTTTTCTCACACACAGAAAAAATTCTGCTAAAATAATTTTACTAAAAAAATGATGCTAAAAAAATTTTACTAAAAAAAATTTTACTAAAAAACATAATTATAGAATTTTGCTAGACCGGCTCCGCTACAGCTTTGCTGGTTAGACCGAAGGTTGCTACTCACGCCATTTCGTCTTATTTCTTCAATTGAACGTTTTATGGCTACGCCTGATTTCTTCTTATGTTTACTATCAGACGGAGCTCCGCTCCTCAAGGTTTCCCCAACAGCTATGTTAGCAATTTTATTTTTTGTTTCTTCTGAAAGTTTTTTTAAATTTTTTAGTTCTTCGGAATCATTCCTAAGTTTACGAATAGCTTCTAGTTGTTTTAATTCGTTTTGAGACTTAACAGAATTTGATATTGCACTAGCTGTACTACCTATAGCAGCTGCTCCTTTTGCAGCAGATGTAATCAAATCTTTATTATTTTTAATTAAGTTAACGATACTTCCAATACCAGAGAAGATGCCAGCTCCTTCCGTGTGAACTGTTTCTCTATTATCATAATGATAAACAGGATTCATACGTGGTTCATGAGCAATTCTTTGATTTGAAGCAAAATGTTTAAGATTGTGTTTATAAATTATAGGCATTTTTTAGGATTAAATTTGACTTTTGGGAAAAAATATTTACGTTAATATTTGCGCTAAGATTAACGTTTAGGATTGGTTAGTAACCTGAGGACCTTCGTCGATCAAGATTTACGTTTGGGAATGGACAAACACTTCGAGATAACTTTATTAATTGACTGTTGCACTTTATCTATTGCGTCAAGCAGCGTGTGATGTACTTTAATTTCTTTTCTATTGACTTGCATTTTCTGCTGATTAATCTTCAATGCCGTTTTAAGAGCATTTAACTTAATTTTAAGAACATCTAATTGTCTTTTAACAGAATCTAACTGTTCTTTATTTTCTTTAGAGTTTTCTTGTAAATTTTTCTTTAATTCATTTTCTAAATTGATTTTAAGAGTTTTCATTTTATCAACTTTTTGATTAAGTGAGTTTACTTCATTTATTATTCTATTCATCTTTTTCATTTGTTGAGTAATTTTAGAACTCAATTCATCAACACTTTTTTGGAATGTAGTTTGTAACTGCTTTAAATTTTTTTTAATTCTTTCAGGTAGTTTTTCTATTTCATCTTCTAATTGTTCTTTTAACATTTTTATCTGATGTTTATCTTTAATGACTGCAGATTTTAAATTTATAGAAAGTAATATTAAAATTTTTGATTGTTCTGAAATCTTTTTAAAAAGTTTTGCTATATCTGCTTCTAGCTCTCTATCCTTTTTATCAAGTTTTAATAATTTTTCGTTTAATGATTTGTCATTAAGTTTAAGCAACTTTAATTCGTTCATCAGTGGAACCAAAACATCGTTTATATATTTTTCTTTTAAATCATTGATTTGTGTATCAACATATTGTTTATTTGTTAACTCTGTATTTTGTTGCGGAAGAATAGAAAGATGCAATGGACCAGATAAAACGTCTCCAGTTTTCATGATATAATTTTCTATTTCTATTTCTAATTCACGATTATTCGGGATATATGCACCTCCACCAACATTTGGTAACATCATTTTTTAACAATAAAAAAATGAAATTTCTTCTAATAAAAATAAAACTTTTTCTAATAAAAATAAAAAAATAAATTTTTTTCTAATAAAAATAAAAAAATGGAAAAAGCAAATTTAAGAAAATTATATTCGTCCGCATCATCCTGTTCTTCTTATTCGACGAGATCAACGGGATTTGAAAATAAATGTTTTGATAATAATAATAATAATAATCCATGTATAGATGTTAATATTTTATATCAATTACAAGCCGAAATATTTAGAGAACAGACTAAAGGTTTACGTTCTATAGAAACTAACTATTGTATATTTCCAAGTGATCCATTTATAAAATTTATGGATATTGTCAGTAAATATAATGATGTTGCATATGTAGAATTAAATAAAGAAAACATGGTTATAATAGGTCATAATAATGTTTATGGTTTTATTAGAGCAGTGTTGCCAATTAGTAATACTGATTGGATAGAAACTAAAATTATTAATTATATCAATATTAAAGAATTAGTTAAAAAATTAAAATCTTTCTCAAAGGAAAAAATTAGATTATTTGTTGATGAACAAAACCAATATAATATTCATATTGAGAGTAAAAAGCATAACGAAGAATTATTATGTCAAGTATATTATAGAGATACAATTTATAAACAAGAAACATTAGAAATGCCGCAAAGATATGATGATGATAGATATATAGGATTGTATTCCAATTTAAATATTAATTTGTTAAAATCTTACATAAATGGCTTAGCTCAACAAGAGAAAATTTTATATGTGAACAACACCTTATACTATTAACAATGTCCATAATCATAATCATAATAAACGAACCGAAGGTTCTAGGGCTTTGCCCGATCTTAAAGAATCTTATGATAATGATGATGATAATAATATAGATGATGATTCTGAAACATCTGAAAATGGTGTAAATGGTAAGAAAGATTATAAAAATATTAGTAATTATAAAAATTTAAGTGAAGAAAAATTTATATCTCATACTGATGTACATGATATTAATACTACATATAATCAAAATTTATCTAAATTTCATTTTCTTACAATTGAAAATAATAATGATGGAATAGTTGAAGATACTGTTCGACAACTATGTGTCGGGTCTACAAAATTTAAATTAGGATTTACAGCTAATCAATTTAAAATTTTATCATCTTTAATAAAAACTAAAAGTGATTCAGATTATGGTGGTGTTATTAAATTTTCCAAAAGAGAACAAAGACCAATATTTTTCTCTATTATATTATTATCAGATAAAAGATGTAATTTAGAGTTAGATATTCCAATAAGAGAATGGTATCCAATCCCAAAAAGTGTCATTTATGATGATGATGAAGAATCAATTTATGATGATGAAGAATCAATTTATCATGATGAAGAATCAATAGTTAGTGAAAATAAATTTAAGTTATCTTTTGATAAAACGTTATATGATAAAACTTAATATGATAAAACTTAATATGATAAAACTTAATGTGATAAAGAAAATAAAATAACTTAAGAACGTGAAATATATAATAATATATAATAACTCTCAAGACCTTGATATTAGAATGTTTATATCTAAAATTAAAACACAAATTTTTTCTTTAAAAAATAAAAAAATGGAAAATACCAAGTTTCATTGTGTTTTATGTAAAAGAGAGTTGCAAACAAAAAGAAGCTATCAATCTCATTTAAATAGTAAATTGCATTTACAAAATGTAGAACGAGTTGATGAAGGAAATATATTAAAATTAAATAGTTATATAAACTATCTAGAAACATTACCTACTGATATAAAAGTTAAAAAAATGTTTGATGATTATTCACATTCGGAATATAAAAAAGTTTTTAATAGTGAAGATGAACATGTACCAGATGGAAGATATTTATTTAGCGATACTGATGAATTTAACGAAATAGATGAATTTGATGAAACTAAAAAAACCGATGAAGCGGTAACAGATATAAAATATTTATTTAATGAATCGGTTGAACATAATGAAACCGATGAAACTTTTTATAATGTATTAAAAAACTTTTTCAAAATATTTTAGAAATCTTTCAAATGTTATATGAATGTAGAAGTACTTTATACAAAAATGGACCTGATGGAATTCCTGAAGAAATAATACAAGGACATTTTACAAATTCGCAGGAAATTCATAATGGAAATGATATACAACCCATATTTGAACAAATGATATTTAAATTAGAAAATTGTGTAATTGAAGCCCAGTTACCTGAATCTGGTTGGAGATTTGTTAAAATACTATCTAAGAAAATAGTAATTGATAAATATAAAAATAATACTGGTGGTAGTTATGTTCCTTTACTTTTCAGTTCACCACAAATAATCAACATAAAAAATGAAGATGAATATTATTTTCTGTGGAGTATTATAGCACATTTACATCCTGCAGAATATCACAAAGAGAGACTAAGTCATTACAATAAAAAAGAATACATAAAAGAATTTGATCTCTCTGATGGCTTACATGAATTTCCATATGATTATAATAGGTTAAAAAAGTTTCATAAAAAGAATAAAAATGTAATAGAAGTAAATGTTTTTGAATTAAATGTGAATTATGTTTCTATTGGTAATATTACTCCACTTTACTCAGATTCAAAAAAATTTTATTTGAATAATAAAAATTTATGTCAATCAGAAATAGTATATAATGATAGAGGAAATTACATGCATCATAATATTTTTTACCAAGGAAATATAATATGTACTGAAAAATTTCAAATTGTTAAAACATTATCACCAATAATGATTAATCATAATAATTATAAAGGACGTAATTATAATTATGATTATGATTCCGATTATCTATCTTTATCTTTAGAATATCAACAAAAATTACAAAATTTAAATGAAAGTTTACAAAAATGTAAAACAGATTATCAACAACAAACAAAAATATTAGTACAAGAATATGGCCATAAATATCAAAATAAGATAGAAACGATTCAAGAATTAAATAAAGACAATAAAGACAATACAGAATTAAATAATGAAGACAATAAAGAATTAAATGAATGTTTAAAAAAATGTCAACAACAATATAAAGAACAATATAATAATGAATATGAACAACAGCTGAAAATATTCAATCAAAATTATCAACAGTCTGAAAAAGATTTACAAAGACAAATTGATGAAACACATGAAATATATAAAGATAAATTTGAAAAATTAAAACAAACAAAACAACCAGCACAAGCGAATATTTTATATCATCAGGGTCATTTTATATTGTGTAAAGATGTTTCTATATTTACAAAAACTTCAGATAATGCTAATTTTCCTTGTCTTCAATGTATGACAAGTTTTAGAACTAAAGAAGAAATGAATAGACATTTAGAGAATTGTCAACAAAATGAAGCGGTTGAAAATACTTTTCCTAAAGATGATTATTTAGAATACAATAAATGGTATTTCAAAAATAAAGTACCCTTTACTATTTATTGTGATTTTGAAGCATATAATGTTAATATGACACAAAATCGAACGGAAAGTTCCAGGGCTTCACCCGATTCTGACAATGATAATTATGAAAAAAGTGCATCTGAACAAAGTAAAGAAAAATATTTATTTGAACAAAAACCATTATGTTGGGGAATGTACATTCATTCAAATTACCCTGAATTATTTAAATCAGAATATTTTCAATACTATGGTGAAGATAGTTCAGAAATGTTTACAAAGAAAGTAGAAGAATTACAAAATTATTTTTCACAATTGCTTGAAACAAATATACCAATGATGCCATTACCAGAAAAAGAAAAATTAAATTTTATAAATGAAACAAATTGTTATTACTGTGGAAAAGAATTTACAAAAAATTATAAAAATGGCAGAGGTAGATATCTTGATAAGGTAAAAGATCATGATCATCTAAATGGATTATATAGAGGTGCAGCACATAATTCTTGTAATCTTAATGCTAATAAATTTAAATATAACTTTGTTCCTCTATATTTCTACAATGGTTCTAAATATGATTTCCATTTAGTAATGAAAGATTTATTTTCATCTGAAAAATTACAACAACAAAAAATAAATGTACTATGTAAAACAGAAGAAGAATATTTTTCAATGCAATTAGGTTGTATAAGAATTTTAGATGCATTTAGATTTTTTACTCCTTATTCATTAGATGTTATGGGAAAAACTTTGAAACCTGAACAATGTAAAATATTAAATAAATATAATTTAAAACCTTTAAAAGGCATATTTCCGTATGAGTATATAGCCTGCGGCTCATAGTCGAAGACTGATATAACTGGAGATTTTAATTCTGTGAATAAAATTATGGAAGAAAAACAACTTCCTCCAATAAATAAATTTACATCAACATTAAAACAATCACAATTATCTGAAGAAGACTATGCAGAAGCTGAAAAGAATTGGAGAGAGTTAAATTGTAGAACAATGTATGATTATACAATGCAATATCTTCAGATAGATGTATTAATCCTTACTGATCTTTTTGAAAACTTTCGTGACATGTGTTTAGAATATTATGGAATAGATCCATGTTATTGTTATTCTACACCAGGTTTAACATGGTTAGCAGGATTAAAACATACAAATGTTAAACTTAAACATTATAAAGAAAATACATATGATAAATTATTATTTTTTGAATCTGGAATTAGAGGTGGTGTTTCATCAGTTTTAGGTAATAGATATGTTAAATGTTATAATAAGAAAGTAAATCCTGATGATTATGGAATAATGAAAGCTTTATCTCCAGAAGAAAAAGAAAAAATACTAGAAATTTTTCGAACGAAACCAGAAGGAGTAGAACGTGAAAATGCAATTGATGAATTCATGAGAGAAAACTATTTGTTATATTATGATTTTAATAGCTTATATTCTTCTTGCATGATACAAGAATTACCAACAGGTGAAATGTCATGGTGTAATATTCTTGATTATCAAAAAACATATGATGGAAATTATAATCATGGTTATATATATGAAGTTGATTTAGTATATCCTGATGAAATAAAAGATAAAACAAAATATTTTCCTATCCGTCCCGAAAACAAAATTCCCAATATAGAAGATTTTTCAGATGATCAAAAATCTTTAATTCCTAAGAAATACAGACCAACAAAAAAACTTATGTTAACACAAAGCAATAAAGGAAAGTATGTTGTTGAAGGAAGAATGCTAGATTGGTATTTAGATCATGGAAAGATTCTCACCAAAATACATCGAAAACTATTTTATCAAAAATCTAGGTGGTTAAAAAATTATATAGAGTTCAATATTGAAAAACGCAAAGTAGCTAAAAGAAATAAAGATGATTTTGGAAACGTGTTCTTCAAATTAATGAATAATGCATTTTATGGGAAGACTTTAGAAAATGTGCGTAATAGATAAAATATTGAAATAGTTTATGATAAAGATAGGTTTCAAAATTTAACAAGGAAACCTACATATAAAAAAAAACTAGATTTAGTGATGAACTATGTGCTGTACATTTACGTCGAATCAGCGTAAAACATGATAAGTTTAATTTTATAGGATTCACTATATTAGAATTAGCTAAACTATTTATGTATAGATTTATATATGATTATTTAGCACCTGCTTATGGCAAAAACTATTAATTACACTTTACAGATACCGATTCTGTTTTCTTAGAATTAACAATACCGTATAATTCTACACTTCATGAAGAAATAGATAAAATAAAAGATATCATTCATCCTTCTGATTTATGTAAAGTAAAAGATGAATTAGAAGGAAATGAAGATTTCATAACAGAAGCTATATTTTTAAAATCTAAATGTGATTGTTATAACACAACTAATAATATTAAAACACATAAAACATTAAAAGGAATTTCAAAGGCATCAGTGGCTAATCAAATAACATTACAAGATTATAAAAATGTATTATTTAATAATGAAATAAAAACAGCATGTAATTATAGACTTAATTAAAAAAAACATAAAATGTATTTAAAAGAAGAACATAAATTAGCATTAGATCCATTTGATGATAAAAGAAAAACTTTACCTGATGGAATAACTACTTCACTTTTTTAATTTTCTAATTTCTAAGATAGTCAAATTTGATATATACATAAAATAAAAATAAAAAATATTATAACACTATATTTGTATATTTTTTATCACTCGGCAAACAAATGTTCTATAACTCTATCATGAATTTTTTATCAATATTAATTGTAATGAAGCCATAATCTTTTGACCAAGCATTGTTACACGATTGTTTAAATTCATCTTTATTTCTTACACATAAATCTCTTAACAAATCACTTAAGTTTCTTGCATTTATTTCAAATAGTATAAATATATTTGCATTCTTTCCAATAACACTTCCGTCTAATGAATACATACTTTGTGTTAAATAAAAAATACTACAGTTATTATGTCTACCTCTTGTGAAATAATTTCTCTGAACTGACTGATTTCTATCATTAACACAATCATCAAAAATTACACAATGTTTCATTGTTTTATCTAGTTTACTAGGATCTTGCATATTACCACTATCATCTATTAATTGTATCTTTATATGCTTATTTTTATTGGTTTCAACTAACTGATTATTTTTTGCTGCTTCTTCAGACCACGAACTTATTTCTTCTTCATCTTCAGATTTTTCATATTCTTTGTTTTTTTAAGATTATTTTCAAATCCATGTTTTAAAAATTGATAGACGGGCTGTTCTGCTGTTGTTGTATAAACTATAAGATTGTTATAATCCAAAAAATTTGGAGTCGTTAAAATTTAAAACAATAGATACGTTTTTCCACAACCTGATCTTCCGCAAATAACTGACAAAACTTTATTAGATAAATTTGGATGATGATTAAATTTGAGTTTTTTTTTATTAAATGGAGGTAGTTCACTCATTTTTTAATAAAAAAATTTATTTTATTTTTATTTTTATTTTTAAAGAGGAAGAAGAAAATTAAACTTCTCTAGCTTCGCGTGGGAGTTTATACCTCCCGAACGGGAGTTTATACCTCTCGAATGGGAGTTTATACCTCTAGAACGGGAGTTTATACCTCTCGAACGGGAGTTTATACCTCTCGAACCAAAAGATCTATCATAATCTCTTCACCTCCAAAATTTATTTCTTGTCCTTTCTCATCAGTGATTTTAATGCCAATGTTGTTAATAGTTTTTCTTGTAATAGGAAAATATATTAATGTTTGGGGAAATACATTTAATCTATAACCAATGGGTACAGTAAAAGCTGGAAAACTGAATATTAAATTTGACAATTTACCATTTATATATCCTCCTTCAATAATGTCACAATGTACAACAATTGAATTTATTTCAGTTATTTTTGGAATCTTCTCACCTAAATGATAACCTTGACTATAGGTTTGTTTATTAAATCCTAATAGCTTTGACAATGATCTATCATGATTAAAATCAACTTGATGATTTTCGTCTAAAGTAAGAGAAAATTTATTGACTGCCGGTTCAACTGCAAAATGTAATTGTTTCTTATCTTTAAATGGTATACCTAAATGTCTCTTAATTTCATTTGATATTGATTCAACTTCGTAAGAACCAGGAAGAAAAGTTAGTATTTTCCATGTTTTGCCTTTATCAGTGGAATATCTAAATTGATCATTCACATCTTTGATAACGTTTTGAATAGTGTTAAATGTGGGGAAACTAGTCAATGCAATTTGATAATTTTTATTTTGTTCTAAATGTAGAATGGGTTCTAAATTACAAGTGTGTGATGAAGTAGTTGTTATAATTTTTAACGTCGTACTAAATTTTGATGAACCCAAAATCTCTGTTAGATTTTCTAAATGATTATTAATTTTGTCTAAATCTGCTGAACAGATTTTTTAGTTAAAATTTTGAATAAATATCTTTTATAAAAAAATTAAAAACAACAACATATTTCAGCTACGGGCGAAGCCCTAGAACATTCGGTTTGTTATACTTTTATAATCCTCTTCATTTAGAATCTTCTTTTCCAGCAGTCTTTTCAATATAGCATAAATTTCATTGAAACTAGAATTATGTCCTTCTTTTACTGCCGATATTAAAATATTTAATCTATTTAGTAATTCTTGTGGATCATCTGGTAAAAATACAGTTGTTTCTGTTTTCTTTTTTTCAGATAAACCTTTTCCTACTTTAACTCCCGTTGATAATAAATTTTCTAATTGTTTATAACGTCTAAGAGATCTTACTGCACCAACTCTATCTAACATAGCTTTATATTTTATGAGATCTTCTACAGCATAATTATTTAAATCTGATCCTCTTAAAAGATTAACAAAATTTCTATCTAAATTAAAAGGAGATTTATCTGGTGAAAAAATTAAACCTCGAAAAGGTTGTGGAAATATTTCTTTTTGTCCGAGATAAAATCTAGGTATTGTTTTTCCATCTATAAATGAAATAGAATGTTCAAATTGCATAGATTTTGGTAATTTCTTATTAATGTTTGATTCTAGTAATCCATAGTCATCTAATATAGTTTTGTGCTCTGGATCTGTTATATCAATTTGTTTATCATTATTTGTAAGTTCTTTTTCAAGAGTTTTAAATGGTTTCATAGTTTTCTCAAAATCAGTTTTTACTTGCTCGGTTTGCTGCATTTTTTCAAACATATCAGATTGAATACCAGCTTTTATCATTCTATGTTGAAGATGATTTTCTTTCATAATATTTCTTTGTTTTATTAACTCTTCTAATTGTTTTATTCTTTTAAAATTATCAGCTCTAATTTTATCCATTTTTAAAATATAATATTTGAATTTTGTGGTAACATTGGAATACAGCAAAAACATTTTACTGAATAAATTATTTTTTTATTGCTTTGTTGTCTGACATCTTTTCGTTTAAAGTTTTCTCGTTTTAAGTTTTGTTTAATAAAGTTTTGCTTAAATTTTCGCTTAAAGTTTTTAGCTCTTCTAAAAAAATTTTGTCATTTTCTTCATTAGAAATTTTACCACCAGTAAAAGTTTTACCATCACCAGAAATTTTGCCATCCTGTTTATTCTTATCATCAACTTTTTCTGACTGTAATTGAAATGATATTTGATTTACTTCATTAGCTATTTGATCAAATTTTTCAATCTCATCTAACGTAATAACATTATCATCACATACTCTTTGAAAGTAGTAATGCAATTTGTCATAGACTTCTTTAATATGTAAATGCTTAGTTTTCAATGATTTTCGTTTCTTAGTTATTAAAGATTTATCTAACATTGTAACAAGTGAAGTTGCAAAAACACCCGTACCTGTTAAAGCTGTAGCAACTACTGGAATTACTAAAACACCAGAAGATATAACAATAGTGAGAGCACCTAAACTTATTGTTAAGAATATGCCAATTCCTTGTGTTACATTCTTAACTTTAGTCCATCTCTTTCTTAATTTTTTATAATGCTCTAATCTTAATAATAATTGAGATTCCTTATCCTTCATATAGCGTACTCTATCTTTGTGTTTTCTTTATTCATTTTTTCAATGTCCATTAAAGTAGAACTACGTTCATATGATAACGAAGGATATATTCTTGCGGTTTCTTCCACTTTTGTTTCTTCCATTTTTAAAGAAATATTTTTAGTCACATGATATATTTTAAAAACCTGAAAGATGGATAAAATTCATGAATTTGAAATTCTCAACTGTTATGATTTTTTCGGTGTCCTGGAACGGTCATGATTTAAGCGAGAAAATTGTAATTCTCAAATTTGAGATTTTGAAAAATTTGAAAATTGGGTATTTTTAAAAACGCCCAAATTTATGAATTTAGGTCTTCATAACCTGAAAAAGGGTTCAAATTCATGAATTTATGTAGTTTTTAAAAATGCCATTTTTTGAAAAAATGGTACTTTTTGAATGGACTAAATTCATGTATTTAGGTCTTAATAACCTGAAAAAGGGTTCAAATTCATGAATTTATGTCGTTTTTAAAGATACTATTTTTTTGAATTTTATGGTGTCCTGGAACGGTCTTTTGCCCATTAGTGGGGTAAACTGGGCAATGGCCTACACATATGCCTATATTCAATCAAACTAAATGCCCAGCATCAAAGATTTATAGAAAGACATATGTGTTGTGAGTCTTCATTCTTGTCTTCAGTTAGACATGACTTTTTTTCGTTCATTGACGGCAGGCAAATCTATTGATTCGAGTGAGATCAGCGTTACGCCAGCTCTCGACATCAGGGTGACGTCAGTATAATGAAGCTCATCGTGATCCCTCATAAACAAAAGTTGAAGAGTCAGCGACACACAATAGCCTTTTACGCGAGTCAGTCGACATCCCGCTACGAGTGAGGAAGAGGCGGATCAGAGGACAAACGGCAATCGCAGCAAGGGTGGCCGAGCAGAAGACAATCGATCAGCGTCCTGCTAGTAGAAGCGCAGAGGCAAATCAAGTGCGACAAAGGCGGCTGAAGTGTGGTGACAGTGACAGCTATCAATCCCCGAGACTCTGCTGCTGCTGAACTCAATTGGTGTTGATGATCTCTTGGACTTATAACATTGTGTTGACGTGAACGCTGAAAAGGTCCTTTTAAGGACCATCACCTGCCCTTTATATTTATTTTAAACTCACATGAAACAATAAAGTTGTTTAATCATTTTCCATCTTTTATTTTGGATAATACGGAAGCGTAGCGTCACATAATTTGGCGACCACGCCAGGACCATCATCGTTAGGTCATTTTCACATTTTTTACTGACGAGCCACCCGCCTGATGGTTGTCAGATCTTCATAAATCAATCCTTCACACTATAGGATTTCTATCTTTCTTTTCACGTCATCGGTCCATTTCTCTGATTAAGATCAACCTAAGGATAACCTAAAGGTTCTAATAAACAAAGGGTTAAGATACAGCCATATCTACACTTGTTCATTTTTTTGCGCCTATCGCCATTTCCAGTACTTGTAAATAAAACTTATTAATTTTTCACGGGAATAAGGAATCAGTATATAAACTAAATAAAATGGAGTTCAAAGCTGAAAAATTCCTGGAAGAATTCAACAAAGACCCTAGTCTGCAACAAATTGCTGAGTTGAAGAAAGTGGAACTACATGAACTTGGTACACAACTGAACTTAAGTATAAGAATGAATATGAAAAAAGTTGAAATTCAGAAAATACTGAACCAATATTTCATTGAAACTGGTAAGATAGAAATAAGCCAAGAAGTGGCCCACGAAGGTGACAGCCAGACTTCGATGTTGTTAGAACTAAAGAAATTGGAAGTAAAAAGGTTAGAGGCTGCGAGAGAAGAAAAAAGGCTGGAACGCGAAAGAAGTTTAGAAGAAAGAAGGTTGGAAGTTGAAGAGAAACGAGAACAACGATTATATGAAAAGGAACAGAGAATGTTAGGTAGAGAAATTGAATTGGAAAGACTAAAGCTCGAATCAGAGAGATTAAAAGGAAATGCTGACTCTGCAATAAAAGAAAACGTATCCATAGTTCCAAAATTCTCCGAAAAAGAAGTGGAACATTTTTTCCATTGTTTCGAAAGAGTAGCTCAAATTGCTAATTGGCCTAAAGAAAAATGGACGTTTGCAGACAGCACTGACAGGCAAAGCACGGTAGGTATATTCTGCAAATTCCCGGATGATGAAGCAAGGGACTATATGCTAAGGTCAAACAAGTGATTCTTGAATCATACGAATTAGTGCATGAAGCTTATAGACAACAATTCAGAAAATGTCAGAAATTTAAAGACCAAAGTCATCTCGAATTCGCCAAAGAAAAAGAAACAAGTTTTGACAAATGGGTTAAAGCAGAGCAGGCGACCACTTATGAAAAATTGCGCGATATAATATTATTGGAGATTTTCAATGACGCAAGTCGGACAATTTGACGCAGAAAACCATTTTTACCAACTGAATTCGTCACTTCAGATACGTGACGTGACGCAAATGGTATTAGACGCAAGAAGTATATTTGACTCAAGCTGAAGTAAATGAAAATTTAAGTCAGACTTTTTGACGCAGTTCGTATATTTGACTCAAAATCATGAAATAAATTCTGAAAACTTCCTGACGCGTCCGAACAATTTGACGCATTTGGTATATGACTCAAAAACGATCGATATGCAATGCGGTATATTAATATCTAAATATACGGTCAGAAGTCCTCTCAACAATTTTATGTATCGAATAAAGCGCTTATCTCAAAAGAACAAGTTAACATGGAATCATAGTCCTATATCAAATGATGCCCAAGATGTTCAATCTTAGTTCAGAGAGCGGTTCATGGTAAATTTTGCACAACAGAAATAAAGCGATCATGCTTTCTTCTAATTCAATGTTATCCACTGTTAGAATTACTTTTCAGGATAATTTGTTCAAAGTTTCAATGATCATCACACTATGAATGACCTAACCGCAGGGTCATCTGGAACATTCATCGTAATCGAAATATAATTTGCAGAATGTTCGAATCGATTAATTAGAAATTTGCCATCTCATGTCAAGTAATGAGACCGAAAAGTTGACACTCCGTTTATCAGGGGGGGGGCAACGACATGACTTGAATAGTAGACCTTGCCTACATTCTTTGGTTTATTCACGGGATCGTCAAGTAGGCAAGTCATTCCTTGAAAATACATGAAACTGAAGGAAGGACTAATGGAATTGAAGCTGAGAAATTGTTTAGGTCTAATTATTGGAATGTGAATTTAGCAGGGAAGTGGAGGGGTGCACAGTATGGAAGTTACAATATCCGAAAGCAATGGACCTATTGTCAATAAGATCTTTGTAAAGGGATAAAACACCCGAGTAAAAAAAATATGCTATGCTTAATAGGTAGTTTAGTAAGCACCATAGATAAACTGCCAAGTTTTATAATAATTGCCTAGTGTGGTGCTGCGTAGGCAACCAATGTCCTGCCTAGTGCGCACCATAGATAAACTGCCAAGTTTTATGATAATTGCCTAGTATGGTGCTGCGTAGGCTGTCAATGTTCTGCCTAGCATAAGCACTATAAATAAACTGCGAAGTTTAATATTAATTGCTGGGACTGTTTGACCCAGCAAGCTGTGTGCTAAACATCATTGAGATCACTGCACTTCCCGCAGTTGCTGCCGATGAAATTTACAAAACAATTAATAGTGAAACTTTTCATGTATTAACATAGCAACAGCTAGGACTCATACACAATATACAACTGGATAGTGGAAAAAATTCATTCACATCAGATTAGAGCATGCATGCAGTTGTTCCAATTCTACGATGCGCTGAAATAAATAACTAGATAAAAGTAAACATTCATAGAAAAGGTAAGAGAAACATACTTCCTTAATTTGAGGAAAGCCCGAAAGCGAGAGATGTTGTCGACTTCCAATTTATATTGTTTTTGCGAGGCCTTTCGATTAGTCACTACAAAATGCTGTCTTCGGCTATCTTAGCCTCCTAGTGACTGAAAGGCCTCGCTAAAGAATAAAAATTAGAAGTCGAATGCATGGACTTTCCTCAAATTTGGATAAAAAAATGTCTGGCCCTCTAAGTTTCTTCAGTGAAATACTTCCTTAAGTTTAAGAAAGCAGTTCCGAAGTCTTTTAAAGGACCCCAAGCTGCATTATTTATGAAAACAGCACTTTCGCCGTCGTCGTGGACAGTCTAGCAAGGTTTTTGTCTGGTCTAACAAATGACTCAACGCATGTAGAGAACATATTTTCACAACTTCATCAAAATTCTGATCAAAAGTTTTTGAAAAATATATAACAATATTCAATATTAATAATTACAATAATGTCTATCATCTCACATGAAAGCAAAATATCGACGCCACGAAGCATAAATATAGGAAGATGGTGTCTGCCTCGTTACATTTGTTTGAATAAAATTTGGATATGTAAAGACAAAGGAGAGAAGGTAGGGTACAGCAAAAGATTATGCTCTTACGTTTTCCATAAATATATTGGAATACATTTCTGGGCCGCCTTCAAAAAATAGTGGTGAACTTTGACAGATGATACAGTGAAGAGATCATGTCAACGGTTAAAAGCTTCTTATCGAAAAATGTTTGCAACAATATTTTAGCAGTCCCCGCAAGTGCATATCGAGAGGCACTGATAGTGGAAGTCTCCTTATAGAAGGCAGAGGCTACATACCTTTAACACTGAACATTGTTTTGTCAGCACTTGGTTGTCGATGAGAATCTCCTCCCAAACGTAGCGGCTTTTCAATAAGAAATATAGTCTTGTGAAGATCAGTCGCATGAGCCTCGAGCCGAACATGGGGATATCCGCATCTAAAATTGATAAGCAACATCCAACATAGGGTTACTACACGATAAAGCTTCATTTTTGCACAGGCACACGAAATTTAGGAACCTCCACTAACGCATTATAAAGCAGACAATTGAAGAATTAGTAATTATTAAAAAGTAGGCTACACTCAAACTCAGCAAACGTTAAACCCTCCCTCTGCAGTTTAGAGACAAAAATCTCATCTCTCGAACTTTGAGATGACAACTCTCACCTTCGCCGCTTGCTGCAAGGTTGGGCAAAATCTTGGGGTCAAAACCCAAAACCCATTTTTAAATAAATGAATGAAATCAAGTAGAAGAAGTGCATTCTTTGTATTTTGTGCTGACATAAAGATTCTTCTATAGGCCAAGATTCCTATGGGGCCCATGAGAAGTGTGGTATTAGTGGGAAACGATTTATTATTGCAATAATTGATGTAATTAGTAGCCTTAGTAGCCTGATGTATTACATCATAAAGTTTTCTTTTAATTTAACCTACACTGATATACTGACTAATTGAAAATCTTTTGATTTAGTTATGATTGAGTTACACATTGCTCATAGCAAAGCAATTGTTTTTTATTTTATCATTCAGGAATATAAACAAGCTTGATAAATATTATAGGTGCGCAGTAAGTGAATGGTTAAACATATTTAGAATGCGAAATCGGAATGATTTTAATTTTTGGATAAATGTTGGCTATCGCAGAAAGTTAAGGGTGAGAAGATAACTGCGAAGATGTAAAATATGCGGAATATATAAAAATTCAATATGCACAAATGCAGCAAAAGACATGTAAACTTACTGTAGGCCTAGATACAATATGTATGAACTTTCAATGTGCGGTATTGTCAAGCCCAGAATGAAATAGCTAATAATCACAAGCATTTCACTCTTGAAATATTCTGTGAATCCAGTGGAAATTTGATAAAATATCAGAACTTTATGCTCTTATCCTGTAGCTCTCCTAAGATTCAAATCAAAATAATAATTTTTGTAACTTGATCTGTATATATTCAGCAATAATAGAAAACCCAAGTTTTGTATCACTTACCCTAGGTCGACCCAAAACCCTAGGTCCAACCTTGCTTGTTGTCACTTCAGCACGTGTGTCAAATACAATGATTAGAACCTACCATAGGAAGCGGTCGGGGAATCAAGGGCGTTAATGTTCCTTATTGACAAATCAGTTGTCACTCACTCAGTATAATACCATGATACGATGATTAGAGCTGTAAATTTCCAATTATAGCTCTAGTTTATTTAAATCAGTCAAAGATAGAAAGCAAAATGACTATATTAGGCATTTTTCTCTACTGATGCAACTTGGGATTGTATTTTTAGTTATCGCTGTTCGCATGATATTTTTGCATTTTTTTTTATCTAACTTAAATGAAGTTAAAAAATGTGATTTCAGCATAATGAATTTATGTTTTGAGTTGATCAGAACTTTTGTCTCTTATTATCTCCTAAATTGATAGATGCAAAGGTTTCAAAGCAACTTCCACCTAAATAATCATTAGGGCTCTATACTTTGATGAAATAGGAACCATGAGATTAGTACAAATACTGAAAGATAGACCGAAATACCCTTTTGAGAAAGGATGGCCGACATACAAGCACATGTAATTCACTTAATGCGTTCTCCAAGTGAAATACAACAACCCGAATCCTCAGTTTTAGGAAATAGATACTGTTGTACAGTATATTCGAATGCACCACACCAATCATCGCGGCAGATCGTTCTCTAAGTAACGTCCATGGTAGATCATGGTCACTCTCATGCACTGTTGTTTAGCTATAGGGTTCTTTAACGTGCAACTGGACACAATTTCTGCAGTTCTAAATTCAAATGTGCAGTTGCTTTTCTTGGTTTGTGCAGTTGAAAACTTGTAGTCAGGAAAACATGTGAATTAACGAAAACGTAGCAGAAAGTGGAGTGGATGTCAAGATATGAATGACAATTGCATCACTTACGTTACAGGAAACAACTATTAAGACATGACAAAGTGTATTTGTTGAAAATTGAAGTTTGCAAAACGATTGAACTTTCTGATTGCTCGTAAACTGTGAGTCTCTAAATATTAGTTGCATTGCGCTATAGGTGCACATTTGGAGAGATCCGTTCGCCCTATACTTCAGTTCGCACTTTTTTTGTCTGGAGGCCAAGGTGATGCGAGCGTTGCTACTGCCACTGCTTGTATGAATTGGAAATTGCAAAACTAATATATGCACATGCAGTTCTGACAGAGAACATACATGTACATGTACATGTGCTTTAAGTAGAGAAACTTCTAGCTAATCATGAAACGAATTTCGTAGGAGACCGAGTCATGGACAAAGAAGAGAAATTTTTCAAATGTACATGTATGCCATGTCTTGCAAGTTTTGCATGTTGCATGCAAATCATCCAGCTCATAGGTGTTAAAAACAGTGCTAGTAGAGGGCCACATTATGGATATGATTAGCTTTGTGATCAGCTAATTCTGTAATAGGCTACTACAGAAATCAGAATCATTGAAATGATAATAGGCCTGCTGTGAGGAGTAGGCATCTGAACCTTCTTTTTTTAACAAAAGATGAAACCAAAAGCAAATGCTGAATGTGCACATTTGTTATCAAAAACGATGCTTAACCAAAATTTTAACCTGTGGTTGTTTTTACGATTTCCAAAATATTCTGTTTTCATTGAAACATACTAGCATGCTAAGGGGTTTTCTGCAAGTTTCGAACAGTGATAAATATAGTTTTAAGAAATATCAACCATACAGAGAAATTGTACCCACAACTCTGCACCGGAGCAAGATTTCGGAATGCTCAAATACTTGCATAAAAACCGTGGAAAACATTGCCAAAGTGGCCAGTCTTAGCAAAGGAAATCTGCGATCTATAACGAAACCTACTTTTAAAGCATTTTACAAAAGTTAGTTAAATACACATTAAATTGGGAATGCATTGGTAGAAAATTCTATCAATATAAATAATATAAATGAGTCAGGGCTGAAGCCGGCCGGAGTAATCAAAGCCAGCAGGGGTTGACAACGTACGATGTCAATCAAAATTTATCGCATGCCGCTAACTTCAGACACTGTTCTACCGTCGACTGTCAAGAGCACATGCAGACAGTAGGCGCTACTAGGTAACTATCATTACTCGTACATGTGTTTGCATTGAAATCCAATCATTCATTTTGATTCCTCGAGATTTTTTCCAGTTAATCGAGATATGAAATAATCATTGGATAGATAGGCTAAGGAATACATAATTCTTACAAAATTCACACAGTTGACCAAACGGCAGGAGATCATAGTAATTATAGCAGCACAGAAAAAAATCAAGATCCCCTTTCTTTTGAGGTCGATTTCTACTGGTGCTAAAATTATGCAGAAGTTGACGGCACTTCGGCGTCCGCGCTTTTAAAAGTCGATAGAAACAATGTGGACCTTAGCAGAATGGTGGAGCTTAATTTTTTATTTGCTGCTATAAAAATTCTTGTAGGCTAGAATATAGGATTCTGACAATTTTATTTGAGATAAGCTATGTGTAATTACATGCAAAAGTTAGTATTTTCTTACTATTTAAGAATCAGTTCGCAACATTTATGTCAGATAGAGCATGTTTAGGTAGGTATCTTTAAATATGTTACACTAACTATACATGCTCTTATAATGGCGTCTTCCTTTTGATTGACTAAATTATTTCCTCTAGAGGGAATGCATAGTTAATGGTCAACATAGGCCCATTAAAATTAATCGGAAGGCCGTGCCCGCGGCCTGTTCCATCCCGGTGATGCTTAATCACAGGAGAAAGAGAACATACGTGGTTCGACGCTTTGAAACAGATTTTTTCATCGTATCGAACTCAATTTTGTCATGCTAAAAAGTTATTTCTGATCTGATTTGGTCGATGGTTTATAAAGATGATAAGCTCCTAAAACTCTCAGTCCATCCCGAAGATGAGGCCAATCAGTTGCATTGCTTCAAATGTTGGAGTTTATTTAAGATGAAATTATGCTGATAATGTTATTCTAGTGAAAGGATTTCTATTTTCCCTCGAAATTAATGTTCATGTTGGCTCATGGTTGAGAAGAAGAACAGAGAAGAAGTGTCAATTTTCCTGACGTAGCAGCGTGAAGCAAAGATTGATCAAGCGCACTCAAATGAATACCTCCCTAAAGCTTACTCCGCGGCAAGCTACCGGAAGCGAAAATCCTGAAGCTTGTTATTTGGGGGGACTTACTGTAAAATCCGGTGCCATAAGAAATTAATTAAGGGCTATTGAACGTTGTTTGTACAAAAAGTCAAGAATGATTGAAAGTTTATCATGTCGGCACCTCTCTTATTAAGAGTTACAAGAGTTTTATCTGCAGTTTTTCAAGATCTGATCAAATTTTGTCGAATAAATATCACTAACAAATTATAATCTCCAAATATTCATTAGTGAGAGAGGATCGAGGAGTTCATTGAGTTCCGTTGGTAGCTTATCTCTCATGGCGCATCAGCAACATACTGCGCCAATTGCAGGAGCAAAACTCAGGTACCGAGCGTTTAATGCTATAATCGCATTTACACATTTATCTAGATGGCTTCACTACGCACGGCCTAAGTTAAGCTCACATGCACTATTTCAAGAGAATGCATAATGTCCTACTGTCTTAAGGAAAATACAGAGAAAGAAATTTGGTAAAATTGAAATGAAACATGCGACATACAGATGTGCATGTACAGATGTTATTACATAACAAATAATTTTCTGAAGGAAATGAAAAAATGATCTCAAGTTTGACTATGACTGAAAGAATAGCGAATCCTATACTCAAAAGACTCCCTGCCTAGGGGAAGCATAATGCAATTGCAGGATATGATTGTTGGCATTTGAAACGGGCACACTTCAGCTCATTTCGGTAACTATGCTGTTGGAGTGTCAGCGATGAACTCGAATGGTCGTGTCATTCTGCAGTTGACATGTCTATACTTAATATGATTAGCTTCTTGATCGGTCAAACCTAAATCACCATTCTATTCAGCGCTTACTTCATAATTAGTTATTCTTGATATAAATCATCAATTACAAGAATGATCAGGTAAGGAATAAAAGGTGGATTATTAAGCATCAGCATATTGAGCTCCCGAGTATTCTTAAAAATAATTCAAAAGACTTTGAAACTTGATATTTTACCACGATATAATTTGAGAAAATGATATTTAAAAAACTCTTGATTTTGCGAAATTTTTAATGCTTTTTCATTTTGTCATTTTTCAATTTGATCATGTCAGAAAGGAAATAATGTTATAAGACATTTTACCACATTTTCATATTTGTTCGATAATTTCTGTTTGAAAGATGTTAATCCATAAAATTGTTATTCACTATCTGATGAGTGCGGAAACTCGATTATCCCCAGGTTTTCAAATTCGTCTAAAATCTGCAAAAATATATCAATCGTCACCAAGCTTCGGGTAGACGTAGGCCTACTTAAGCATATTTTCTACCTACATCAAAACTTTATGCAGATCGGACAAGTACTTTTTGCATTATAGATGATAACGTGAAGCGCAGCGATGTCAACCGCTTCATTTAACTTCGTCTATTCGACGCATTATTGGTGATCGTGTGTACATTGTTCTCTCTCCATCTCCCTCTTCATCTCATCCACTACTGCCATTTAAAATCTTCACGTGACCACTGCATCACCACAACCTTGTTTAGTTGAAAAAATGTTAGTGTAAGGGATCTGGCTTTGTCATCATTGCTTCATGAGTTGTCGGGGAATGACTTTGTTGACCTCATCGTGCGCTTAATATCTGGCCTGCAGAGACAGCATACAGTTCAAACATAATGCTGCTATTTCTTAACAGGGATAAGACTTATCAAATCTGAATGAATGTCAGTAAACAGATGAATAAGTCACACAATCACTTAACTAATAGCACTTCAAGTTTTCGTGCTTTTGATTAAATTTAACAGGTTATCAGCAACTTTCAAAACATACAATTTTCCTAAATTTTTTGAATCCTACATTTTCACTCATCGTAATATTTTTATTGCATAAAATGATTGAGATTGATTATATTTTCTCACCTTGGTCTGGAATCTTGTCATGTAAAAGAGAATTCGATCTTGATAGCCGTCCCTTTTCCGCGCACGTGATAAAGAAGGCTCGATTCCGCATCTTGTTTGACAGGATTTATAGGATATGATCTCTTCCTCACTTGTTTGACGGAAATGCAATCCTTCACGACGCTACAAAGTCAGGTGAAACTTGAAGACAGCAATTGTAAATTAAGTTCGCATTGGCTTTCCGTTGAAAAGTCATTGAGTAACTGCAAAGCGAATATTAACCGAAACAGTCCATCAGAAAATGACTTTGTTTCACGCTGCTAATGCCGAATTCCGAGTTTCGACTCGACACCCAAGTGCTATCAGCTTAAAGCGTGGCGCATTAATACGTTTGGCCAAGACTGCAGTAAGAACAGACGTCGTTGATCGATCCATGGTAGCATAGCAACTTTGCATGAATAGACTTCTGCGTCACGACTGCTGACTCACTCACCTCCTATCCTCCTATATTGTACGCATATGCCAGACTTCAGAAAACTCAGATGGTTTAACAATAACATTGTTGGTGAAATTATGAAATACAATGAAACCCGGACTGAAGAGGGATGGATCTTGACTTCTTGTCTTCATACCTAAATTGACAACTGCCATGATAGTCGATTGTCAATCAAGAAAGTACATAACTAATTTCTACAGTACGAGGAAAATCATCGGTACTACATGGACTATAAGCTTTCGATAAGCTGCTTTCACAAGTGTAATATCATTCCGAATACTAAGCTCTGCGCATGATCATTTTAATGTTTATACCAGAGCTTTAAATAGTACTAAAATTATTTTGATGAAACACATGCATCAACTGGCCATTTAAACATCACTTTTCCTACGCTATCACGTGTGTCTATACTTGGTGTAGGCCTTTCACAACAACACAACTGTAATCGTGGGCCATCAACTATTCTCGCGTTTAATATGCATTGATCTGGTGTACATTAAAGTACACCAAAGTTACGTGTGACAAAAATATTTAATTGAC
This sequence comes from Prostheceraeus crozeri, assembly GCA_907163375.1. NCBI lineage: Eukaryota > Metazoa > Platyhelminthes > Polycladida > Euryleptidae > Prostheceraeus > Prostheceraeus crozeri. The sequence continues at coordinate 121,477 of CAJQUW010006931.1, forward strand.
TGGGATAAGTAATGAAGCATTTAACATTTTTATGACAATGGCCCAGATTGGCTTTGTATATCTACTAATCTGCCTCATTCCAAACGAATCAAGCAATTAAAGCAGCAAGAGCCTATTAGCTGTTCAAAATTATTATGCCGCTTAGGAAACCTTGTCTGATCATTTAACGCCGTGAGAAGTCCTTCAAGCTGATGACGCTTGATAAGAACAGAAAAAAATATTCCTTGCTTAGCCAATTTAGTAGGTGCTTGATGTGCCCAGTAGGCATGTGGTAATCATGCCATAGCAAACTTCGCCTAATCAATTTAGTAGGCGCTTGATATGGGCCTACTAGGCATATGGTAATCATGCTTTGCTTAATCAATTTAGTAGGTGCTTGATATGTGCCTAGTAGGCATATCGTGGTTTTGGGTGTTATTATGTCGCCCACTAAGTTTACCGCGCGCGTACCATGACGCTTAGCAAGCAAAACATAATTTTTTTACTCGGGCAGCAGTGCATTTATAGGCCTCACACAAAGTGAGCAAAAATTAGAGGAAAAACTTGACAACAATAATAAATATGAACAGGACAAAGAACAAGAATAGAAGGATATCAGCAGATGTCACTTCCCTTTCAGGCTATGGTTTTCAATGATTTTTGTTATTTTCTTGATATTGTTATTTATTAATTGAAGCCAAAATAGGCTACCAAAATTCAATCTAAGCATTCAATAGGGCTCTGAGGTTTTTACAGACATTTTTATAATGCTGGGATAAGAAGATGTGAAAATCTAAAAAAACAAGAAATCGCAGGGGGCACTAATGGTACGAATACACATGTAGACATACGATGATTAGACTTCTAAAATATCTGTCACATGCATGTGCAGATATCATCATTACGAGAAAACATTACTGTCTACTTTCGTCTACATTGTACCATAACTCACCATGATGCTGAAGCACTGCATATCGCCTTCTTTAAATCGCACCCTCCGAGCAAACGGATACCCGATCAGCATCTTATAGTTTCTCCGGATATCAACGGATCTTCACAGTTGAGCGGACACACACCATTATTTCTACGTCAGGAGCCGTTTGGATACCCAGTCTATCTCCGCGGATAACAAATTTTTATCCCAATTTTTATGCGTATCTTTTAAGCGGATATGCTTGATATCCAACCGATATCTGTTTCGTTGTTTTTTGACGGATATCCGTGCTATCGGCTGTGCATTCTGGTTATCCGCCTAACATCCCTTAGTTAACAATGGATATGTAACAATCGCGACTTCGATGTCAGTTTTCCATCCCTACGCTGTCATTCGATATTCGTTGGTTATATATGCGATGCGTGAAGCTATCCGCAAATGATGAACAATCCAAAAACCAACTAATCCTCAGATCGGACAGATAATAGTAATCTATACAATGCGGGGATCCACTGGCTTCCGGCACAGTTTTTGGCTGAAAGCCGAATAACGATTCTCATCTTACCTACTTACACATACACACAACCAAAACATTCATGCAATTCATGCAATAACAGAAAAAACAGACAAAAATAACAGAGATGCCGACAAGCCTCAAGCAACGTAATTTTTAATCCAGTGGATACAGCAACGCATCCATGAGGATTCAAAACTACCGACTTTGAGGTACACATGAAAAATTACTGAAAATACTTGTAATTTTCAACATTAGGAGGCTTGCCAAATCTGAATGTGAATAGCCTCACAGACAGATTTGCATGCATAGAAAATGATCTGAAGAAACTGCATATAAAAAATTTTCGTCCTATTGCATTGAAATGTGTTTTTCTTTGATCGTGTCTGACAACCCCCCCCGCCCCCAGCGCACGAACGCTCGTTGAGCGCTCGTCGAAAGTTTCGGAAACGAACCTTGAAATGTCCATCACTTAGGCTCGTGACCGAACTTTGATGAGCGCTCAACGAGTGTTCGTGTACGAACGTTCATAATAGTCTTTTTAGAAGCTTGATTCGTTTAAAAGGTCAATCGGCTGTCAAGTTACTGTCAAACTAACTAATAGTCTTTAATTAGCTACCAGTTTCTTCAATATAGTATATTTGATATTCTGAGCTTGACTGTATCTAATTATGATGAAGCACATAAGCCAAACGTTCGACGAGCGCTCGCGTACGAATGCTCAAAATAGTCAGAATCTCATTCTGCGTCTTTGTACTAAATTGATGTATTCTATAGCAAGTCAGGTAGCAAATTACTATAAAATCAGTATGATTAACCACTCCACCTAATTTGAATCTATTAGTACAGAACTCTGCCTATATTTGCAGCTCTACATGCATAATTGATATTCAGTACAAAATTGTTCTCCTCCTGGTAATGGCTTTTTAGTTTTTACGACAAAGTGTAAGAGAAAACATATTCAAAATAAAATTTACTAGATAAAATCTTCAAAATTATAAAAAGCAATTTAACTCAATGCCATAAAAAATCATACAGCATAGAAATATTGAAAAGTATTTGAACATATCAGAATACCACTTCAGACAAAAAATTATAAGTGCGCTCAACAAGAAACTTTGCTAGCTGCACAATGGTGAAATTATTTTAGAAAAACAGTTGATGCTCAATTTATGACAATGTTGATCAATTTTGCAAGAAATGTGCATGTAGGACTACATGGTATCTAATTGTTCATCACTGAAAATAAATGTGAGGCAAAACAACACTTTTGACATCTCGAGGCCTATTATACCGACTATTTTCAAGAGACGACGATTGGAAGAGAAAGTAGCACTGGACAGCATGCAGTAAAAACATCAGATAATAGAATGAGAGCCAAACAAACAAAGCAGAGTTACCGTCATGCGCTCGAAGTTGGTCGAGAGATGTTGATGAATATCGCCCAGACGTACTAACACAAAACTGAGTGGCCGTCATTATATTGAAATGTTCTTAATTTAGTGACATGTTATCCAGTACTCGGACATCCAAATTCAGACAACTATATTAGTATCCAGTTTTACATCTTCTCCTAATGTATCACTTAAAAAGGATAGGCAAAAGCCTCAAGATGTCAAAATTTGTTGTTTTGTCTGCAGTTATTCGCGAAAATTTTAATGGTCATTCGTCATTTCAATTGATCATCATTCAACAAGCAATATACGGTGCAACAAGTAGCAAGCTCATGAACAATATCAGGAAGAATAAAAAGGATAGTGTACTGTCTTCGATTACAAATCATTAGTTTTCTTTAGAATCAGAATCATCTGAAGTTGACACATTTTAATCACAAGAATCAGAATCATCTGAAGTTGACACATTTTTATCACTATCTGTCTCGGCATCTGCGTTACAAAGTAAGTCAATGTCGGGATGATCTATTATCGAATCATCAACAAGGCCAAGTTCTGGATGCCTTGATCGGAATGTCTTGGACTCTGCTCGATTTTTGCAGGACTTTATCACGTTGGAGAATGAAGAAATTATCTCCTCTTGAGATACTCGGGTGACGTACGCGCTCGTTGTCAATATGGCACGGTACATACATGTATTTGGAACGTGGTCCAATAAATTGTATTTCTTACAATGTGTCCTCCCCTGACCAGAAAAATATTGCCACAAATATACTGGAGCTACTGCATATAAGCACTTTCGAATCAAACCGTTTACATTTGCCGTCATGGTCCGGCTGGGAGCAAGTTCACACATGCAGTTGACCAACGCTCTTCTGCGACGAATAGCGGTCTTCGAAGACCCAGAAAATTCACGATCCTTTGCAATCATCTGGAATTAAATCAAATCTGTTTATCAGATCTGTTCATTTATAAGTGAAACAGCATAATGAATAATAATGTATTGAATAGGCCTTGGTTGTTCATTTATTTGTTTTCTTTTGTTGGGAAACCAAGTAAACAAGATGGTAGTAGTTTCAGTTTCAATACATGTACATGTTCAATACACTTTATTAATTTCGGCCTCCTCTTATGCCTTCATCAGAAATACGATGATGGCCCAAAGGGAGGCCGAAATTAATAGAGTATTAAAACTGAAACTATTACCATCTTACTTGGTTTCCCAACAAAAAATTATATAACAATGTAGCACCAAGTTCAACCAAATGTCACCGACATTACTCAAGCATATTACTATATTGGTAAAATCTAGTTCAATATTCAAGATTGTAATCTCTAGACAACATTATCCCGTATTTTCCATTCGTATGTATATCTACAGGTAACTTTATACACTGCAGATAAATAAGATAAATTTGTCATAGAAAAAGCAGTCAACCGACGAGGATATCGTATTTCACTAGGTACCTACATGCATATGATAGAAATCCCAGGAGAAAAAATAATTTTATATGTCGTCATAATAATTATTATATACTGTACTTACGTCGTCAATGCTGGCTGGTTAGGACTGGTAAACCCAATGCTGTCATGCACTGCTAGTCTTTTCTCCAATTTCCTTATTGCTGCTTGCCATACGCTTTATAAATTCGGTGTCAGGATCCTCCTCGACTTCACCAGTTTGTTGTCGGAAGAGGCAGTCGATCTTTGATTCTAAGATATCCTGTCGGGCAGCCAAACGCTCAAACTGATTGAATATTTCATCCGTTTTTGCCTGAAATGATAAATTGATTCGTAACAAAACATCGCTGTCATTAAAATCAGCTACAGATGATGAATGAAATTAGCCGAAAACACAAATCATACTTTTATACGCAGAATCTTTATCGCATTTTTTAGATCAACTGAACGCACAATTGGCAAGCCAAGTTATTCTGAATTTAATTTGTACATTAAGATATACTTACTGGTTCAATCCAACTATTTGATGCACATTGAATCTGTAGTTAAATGACACAATTTGATGAACAGCTGACAGATACAAATACTTTCCGAAGTCTACTTACACTTATTGACTAGCCAATTTTACACCTGCAAATGCTTGAGTCACCACCAATGACCTAGAAAACCTACTCTACACTTATTGAATTGTTAGTCAATCCATTTTGCAACGCAAAGGCGATTCTTTGATTCTTTTTTTGCTTCTAATTATTTACATATTATAACGACTGCAAATTTCCTAATTTTTTCAAACATTATCATCAAGTAAATAATTAACACACAAAAGCATGCGTTTCTACAAGCGAAAGGTCATCGCACACACTTCTATATTATATGTAGGTGTCTGCTTGCACCTTATATAGCCTATATGCATAATATGTCTTCACGACAGTTACCATCAAATAAATAGTTATTACGCACAAAAACGTACGTATATGTGTGCGTAGATGCGTGCACATGCACGGATATATCACAATTGTCCTAGCGCTGGGGCGAGGTGGTCGTCTCTGCAGCCGTCTCGCACTATGCGCTCTGCAGCTACTGTATTTTGCTTCCCTATACACGACTGATACATCTTCTCATCGTTTACTTTGCATGCTCATGGTCCATTAGTCAATAGCTTTATTTCGGGACTGCTTATACTAGATCCCGTCGTATACTCCTGTGGTCTATGATCACTTCATCACCTTAACAACTGCGCACATGTGTTCCCCTCGCATCGCGTATTCTCGCACTCAATTACAACAGCTTCGTCCGCGCGCCTCTCATCTCCCCTGCTTTATCAAAAGACGGCTGTGGTTCCTTCGCCTTCTCCCCAAGGCCACGCCTTCTCGCTCTCGCCAACCTTTGTGCTACTCTGTCCCGCTGCGCGACTCTCAGCGTTCTCTTCAGCATTTTCCCAATGATGTTCCCCATTGCCATGTGCAGCTCTCGCCTGCTATCCATCGACCAGCTGGGCGCCTCATACTTAAGCATCTGCCAGTGCCTGTGACCAAGGTTGTGACGTCATGTCATTCTCCCACAAGACAGGATTTCCCTCCGTGCCGAACTCCATGTAATCTCCCGTCGGCGACCATCGATCATGTGCAGCAAATCCCAGTTCGTATCACTCATCGGCGTCATCACCATGGGGACGGGATTTTCCATGCCGAGGGGCGGAATTCCCGTGTTTGTGGAAGACACAGATCTAGAAAGGGATAGATGGACTACTCCCCGATTTGCGTGAAGCCTGCTTTCCCTGCCACGCGCGCGCGCACAATCCCGGTATGTAGGCAAGAAACAAATGTCGGCATGCACGTGTCTGTGAGAATGTAATGATAACAAGCACATTAACTTTCAACGACGATAATAATTGATAACGAATCATAGGAATGTTGACAATTCCTGATGACCTGCAATGTCATACTTTCTCACTCATCATGATTGCTTACATAAATGTAGCTTAAATAGAAAATTAGGTGCATGCGAAGTAACGTTTTATTCAAAAGAAAACTCGGTAAATCAAAATTTATTTGCCTCTAAAGAGAATCAGCTTCATTGCCTGCTGACGTGATAGGACTTTTGAATTAAAGATATTACGTTCAAAATATATCTTACCGTACCGAAAGAGGCGAATTTTGACATAATTCGACGTGATCAGCCTGATAAGTTTTGTTAGATGATCAGAGTCTTGATGAAAGTCATGGTCATAAAAGTGGTCTGCAAAAAGGGTAGGAAATAAAGTTTTTACATCAACTTTCCGCAGGACAAAATGTTCAATTTTCAAATCAATGTTCGATACTGTGGGGAGGAGGGTCACATCGTGAACACCCGGAAAAAGAGAGCGGAAAGCTACTTCAGCAATTTTTACGATACTATATACAGCGAAACTAGGAGTGGATAGGCCTCCTCTCTGCTTTGCTGAAAACAAACGGGTGAAAGATACATCCTTCATACTGTCTTCATCGCTCTCAAACAACGCACCATTGCATTGAGAGCAATCTAGGAAGCGCTGGCATCGTTTCGCCACATAACCTGAAACGTAAAATAAGATATTTAGTCTCCAGTCAGAATCACAGTTCTGGAAACTCGACATCCAACAAGAATAGCGGAACTCAGTGTCATCATCCACCTCATCATCTGAGCTCAACTTCAACTCAGGGATTCCACTCTGCCGCTTCGAGGACCTGAAGTCGAGGTGAAAGTCCGTGATGCTGTTGGTGTCATCAGCCATAACATTAGCATTTCTCGAAGGTTTTATTAAGTTATTTATCAAGAGGGACTTGAACGCGGTTTTGAATTGTTGCACGGATGGATTATTGTTGAAGCCACCACGCTGCCGTATCTTGCTGAATAAGATCTCGAGATGATCCTGCGATGTTTTGTACGTCAGAAAAAAAGAGTGGCCACGCTCTTGAATCAGATGTTCACAAAGATCGCGAATAGAATGAACAGTAACCTTGAATCCCATTGTAGGAATTCTTCTCCTTGAATCAGCAAGTGAAACATGATCATTAGTGCACAAGGATTCAAGATATCTGAGAGCCATTTCGAAAAAGGGTTTCCATTCGCCAGAATTACTTAAAGAAAGGGGCGCCTTGGTACCATTTTGAAAAATATTTTTGCTGTTAAGTCGATCAAACAGCTCATCTACAATCCGTATGAATTTCGTTGTTTCCTGACTTCCTTGTAATTCAGGAACACCATTATACCGTAGGAAGTCAATGGCATCCGCCACTGATCGACTGAGAGTTTAAATATTATATTTATTGTTATATATTATTTTTTTAGCTTTGTATACATTGTGGTCCGCTAATCGACTGATTATCTTGCTTACCGACCAACTTGAGTAGCCTGATCCATGCGTTTTGGAATTGTGCGGATATCTGAGTCTTGATCCACATCCATGGGTTCCGATGATGGCCCTGGTGACTGAGACTCGGCAGAAGTTGCATCAAAAGACTGCTCAAAAAGATTGCGCTGCTTTGGGGATCGACGCTTTTTGGAAGGTGTTTGCAGATAAAGGGGGAACGCTTCAAAAACAGTAGGCACTGCGTCATCCTTCAGCTTCCTTCGAGTTCTGGGGCGAGTTCCATACTCTCCCTTGTCATGAATAACACTTTCGCCCTTTTTATAGTCATCATCGGTGAAATGAACACTGCATACGCGTGATGAATTCTTAGAGGGAGTAAGGTTCTTACGTCGAATGTTATGAAGCCACTTCTTACAACAATTCGGGGTTTGAGAACGGAAAGGCGTGAAAAGAAATGTTAGAGTTTTTCGAAGCACGGTTCTGGCATCGCGGAACACAACATGAGGTAACCATTTCTCAAGAAATGAAATTTCTGTAAACAGTTTTGCAAACCTGTTCGAAAATTTTATCTTTCTTATGCCTTTTGAACACATGTTTCGGATTAAGAGTAGGAGAATTGATAGCAATTGCCTAGGGCGTGAGGATTTTATTTAATGATAAAATCGCCATTTAGCGTCGGTAGAATGCATGTCAAATTCAATTTTATCTTGTTGAAGTATTGCGACATCGCCACACTGTGTTATGACACTCATCCCAGCTTCGTTAAGTACACAAATTTTGTCACCCTTATCAAATAAATCATCATCAATTGAAAACAACACTACAGGTGTCAATTGCGATCAGCTCAGCGGCCGTCATTTCTTGCCTACATACCGGGAGCAGGCGTGGCGGCGATGGGAAGTTTTCAGGCTTCACGGCTGAAATAGGGAAACGCGGAAAGCAGTCCATCTATCCCTTTCTAGATCTGTGGTGGAAGAGTATCCGATCATCGTTTCCTTGTGAAATGTCGTCCGATTGTCAAGCGATCCCCTCATCGTTTAAATCGTCAACCAAATTTGCTGGTGATGAATTCCCGGTCTCTGTTCAATAAATTTGAAGACTTCACTGTGATGGTTGATCAGCATCTACCAGACGCTTGTGTAATAACTGAATCTTGGTTCAATGATGCGATCCCTGATAATTCCGTCTCCCTATGCAACTATAATCTCTTTCGCTGTGATCGTCCTAATGGTGTAGGTGGTGGAGTAGCATGCTACATTCGTTCAAGCTACTCGGTTACAGTCCTGGACATTCATTCCATTATAACACCCACCAATTCAGCTACTGAATTATTGTGCCTATATATCAAAGAAATGAATCTTTCATTGATTTGCATCTATCATCCTTATTAGAATAATGCCTCAGCCCACCAAGAAGCGATTACTTCCCTTACTGAAATCGCTGATCATTTTCATGTTACCTACGGTGAAGACATTCGCATGGTAGTTACGGGCGATTTTAACGACTTGAGAGGACATTATGATTTGATAAGTGATTTGATTTCTCTGACTCCAATCGTAACCTTCCCAACTAGAGGCAATCATACTCTGGACCAGCTGTTTGTGAACTTTAGTGAAAATCAAGCTGCCTTATGTCTACCTCCGTTGGGTAGCTCTGATCACAACGTGGTTAAGTGGTTTTCGTCAACTCATATCCCTTCTATAGTCACTAAGAAGAAAATTCGCAAATATACAAAGGCCAACTTTGCTTTGTTTGCCACGTATCTGACTTCAACTAATTGGCTAGCCCTTGTTGCATCGTGCCCCACAATTAATGATACGACAAACTTGCTCCATAAGTCTCTGTTTGAGCTATTTGATTATTGCTTCCCAGAGAAAACGATAAGGATTCGTTCAAATGATCCTGTATGGTGCAAGCCTTCGTTGAAGCGTCTTATAGATGATCGTGATCGCGCTTTTCACAAGCGCCAATGGGAAAAATACTATCGCTTAAAGGATGAAGTTTCCACTCACAGCAAATTTCTACGAGAGTCATACTTGAGTGAAGCAGTCGAGTCTGGTAATATGAGAAGACTCTGGAGCTCAGCGAAAACCGTATCTCGCTTCACCAAGCATGCCAATTCCGATATGTTCTCTGTTGATGAATTCTGCTCGTATTTCTCCTCAACCTACGACGCATCCTCATCGTTTGACTACGTTGCTGATTCGAGTGTTTGTGATCCTATCTTGTTCACCTGTTCGGAAGTCGAAGCGGAATTAGCTCGAATCTCAAAGTGCTCCTGCGGTCCTGATGGTATTCCATCTTGGATCTTCCGAGACTTTTCAGCATTTCTAGCTCCGGTTATTACAATGATTTTCAACTGGTCTCTCCAAATTGGAGTGATTCCAATTGCATTCAAGGAAGCAAACGTTTATCCCGTTCCAAAGTGCAACAAGCCTAATTCACTTGCTGACTTTCGTCCAATATCCATTCTGTCTACGATGTCGAGTGTTTGAGCGTCTGGTATCCAAGAACCTGATTATCCCCTTCATCAGGGACTCGGTCAGTAAGTCTCAATTCGCCTTCATTCCTCGCTCGGGCTCGGGTACGTCTTGTGCTCTAGTCTCAGTTCAGCATGAAATTTTGAGACATCTTGATTCCTCATCAGGCGCAGTAAGGCTATTATCAGTGGACATGTCCAAGGCATTTGATAGACTTAATCATGATGTCATCATTCGTGCATGTAAAACTTTTCCCGTCCCATCGTTTGTTGTAAATTGGATTGTTGATTTTTTGAAAGAACGCCGTCAGCGTATAACCATTAATGGCGAATGCTCTAACTGGATGTCTCTTCCCAGTGGTGTTCCCCAAGGAAGCGTTATTGGACCCGTATTATTTGCCTTGTCCACTGGCAGTCTAACCCCGGTGTGCTCGAATTCATCTGTCATACAATATGCTAAATGATATTCTATTACTCCATTTTCTCAGAAATTCTGGTGATGATGATTTGCAGCTAGAGTGTGACAACATTATCAACTGGGCTAATTCTATTTCTCTGGAAATAAACTTTTCAAAATGTTTTGTTACGGATATCATAACTAAATCGTCTTTGGTAACAAACTCAGTTCGTCTCAGTGACACGATTGTTAGGAAAGTCAATTCTTTTTCTTACCTTGGTGTTATTTTTTCTGATGACCTGAAGTGGACTTTGCACTTTCAATACATTGTGAGGAAGGCTTCACAGCGCATTTTTATTATTCGCAATCTGCGTCGTGCTGGCTGTTCTGCAGAATTAATGATGAAATGTTACAAGGCTTTTATACGTTCCATCATGACGTATGCCTATGCATGCTTCTGCAATGCACCCCAGTACTTGTTGAATGACCTATTGCGTATTGAGCGTCGCGTATATCGCATTATTGGACTGTCCCATTCTGTGAACTCTTCGCTTATTCAATCTGCGAACTCTACCTGTGAGAAATTATTTGACACTATAAGTTCAGATCCATCCCACCCCCTCAGAGATTTGTTTTTGATCCGCCCAGTGAGGGAGATGTCTTCACGCAGTTGCTCGGTCTTGTGTCCACCTCTCGCTAGAACAGTACGCTTCAGCAGATCTTTTATCAGATTTTGTAAATAAGCTTTCTTGTCCTTCCTTTTTATGTACCTCATTAACCATTGGCTTCTCATTCTGTGTATTAATGTATTTTGACATCGATGTTACTGTTACTGTTCTATTGTAAGTGTCCACCGAATCATTGTAGTGGAACAATAAACGATTACTTACTTACTTACTTACTTACTTACTTACATATACGAAATGGCTGAAATACTCCATTGCTTTCCTACATTTCTATTGTCTGTGCTAGGCCCTTTGATGATTTATATGTATTTATTGAATTTGAATCAGTTATTTCGTATAGCATCTTCTATACTTTTCTCTCTGTTTAGTATCTCGTGAACAGGCCGGTTGGCAAAGCTTTTGAGTTTATTTTATAGCATAATTCTAGCAGCAAGGGTTGCTGTTTTTCTATTTTCTAGTGATTGATTTAAATACATGTAGTGCCACAAATTATATGAAAACTTACTTTAATTTGATTCAGCAATGTTATCACATCGCTTTTGCCATCGTCGGGCTCATTTCGGCAGTGCTCAGATGTGGAAACACATGTGGTCTCAAATGAGTTAGCACACGATAATTCCTTCGTGTCACCAGTTGGCAATATGTTAGGAAAAGGAGGAGATTCGTTGTTGTCCATAATTGTTACATTGCTACAATCTTTTTGTACTATAAAAGGAGCGGCAGTCGATATCGTGTCGATGTCTGTAAATAAAACATAGTTATATTGATCAAGGATGCGTAATGTGAGTTTGGTGCGATTTATATAAATGTAAGCCTAAGCCGTTGTAGATGTCGTCGCATATATTCGTTGCTATATTGTCGCACATATAATTAGGTCTATAATCATTGAGGCCGGTTCATTAGCTGTCTCACTCAAGTAAGGGCCAAGAGCAAATGACTCTCAGTGAATCTTGGCATGGTTTTTATAAATGATGAGATTTACCAGACTCAGAAAGTTTGTGTAGTGCAACCCCGATGACAGGAGGAGGAGTAGCACCTTACCGCAGGTCTGGGTCCGTTGCCACCGGAACAAATCCCGCTGGTAGTCCTGGTTTCCACTCCTGTCATTGAAGTGCAGATGCCAAGCAACTCGGCGGCGTAGACGGGTGATGGCTGGAATCGATGAAAGAAGAGTTAGAAATCGGGTAGGCTGAGCTCGATAGCCGTGGTGAAGGCAGTCAGCCTAGGAGATAGATAAAAAATGTTCCGCAGACAACTCTTAAAATGTCTTAAAATCGAGGTTGAAGGTAAGTAAGGGTATCTCCTCGTACAAAACAAAACACTAGCAAAACCTCATGAATTATGCAGGAAATAGGATGGCCCCCAGTTCCCGGCAGCCCTTCAATGGGCAGGGGATGCGATTAATCTCCGGGTCGAAAGACAAAAGTTTAGGTGTGAGATTCGGCAGTTGGCATGTCGGTAGCTTCTGTAGAAGAGGAACTGAAGTCTGCCAAGAGCTATGAAAACGGAATGTATTTTTACAGAACTTTTTTTACAGTGTGTACACAGGAAGTACGGTAGAGAGGTTATGGAACTCGGTTTTATGGGCGCCAAAAGCCAAAGAAGCAAAGGACAATGAGGTACATCCGGCCACCCTCGCTCGCACAAAACCGGATTGAAATTGGTTCAATAAGCAGAATTACACAATGATCAGATATTTTTAACTGATACAGCCTTAGAGAAAGAGATTTAGCGGTTAAATAATCTTATCCTGTACATCTTCTTCAATTGTACAATGATATTATTATATTTCTTTATTTTAGTTTGGTAGACTTTTTAACACATCTAGAATTTCTGGTACTTTTTCGTTGAAATTTCTGAGTAGGGAACATAATGAAGAGAATTAACAGAATAAACCCGAAAAAATTATGGGAAACATCAGTAATAGTCCGGGAGCTAGCGTAAACTTGTGCAGGGAACGAGGTAGTACATAAAACTTTCACATAGCATAGTACACCTCTAACCTACTGCAAAACTTCGCGTCTGCCGGATCAGATCATTTGCTTTTCAGAAATAGAGAGGATAACACAATCCTATGTATTTCCAGTGGTAAAATTGTGACATTTAAGGTGTTGACTCCATTTTTTCGAATTTTTGCTCATAAAAGTTACACAAATTGGTATTTGTTGAACTGGTTATTATAGAAATCATCTACAGATCATGATCTTTCAAATGAGTTATCATTCAGTGACAGACGATGAAGTAAAGTGTGCAAACAGACACTTTTCGTTGGTGTAACTGCAAATTTATACATAGAAATTTCAGGAAAATTGTTGATATACTTTAACGAAAAGTGTCTGTTTGCACACTTTACTTCATCCTCTGTCACTGAATGATAACTCATTTGAAAGATCATGATCTGTAGATGATTTCTATAATAACCAGTTCAACAAAATACCAATTTGTGTAACTTTTATGAGCAAAATTTCGAAAAAATGGAGTCAACACCTTAAATGTCACAATTTTACCACTGGAAATACATAGGATTGTGTTATCCTCTCTACTTCTGAAAAGCAAATGATCTGATCCGGCAGACGCGAAGTTTTGCAGTAGGTTAGAGGTGTACTATGCTATGTGAAAGTTTTATGTACTACCTCGTTCCCTGCACAAATTCGCGCTAGCTCCCGGACTATAAAGAAACCATCTCGCAGAACAAGCGTGAATCAGAGAAAAAAATGAAGCGGACTATTAATAGATAGTAGTTTGCATGACACTGATAAATATGTTAACTTACTAAAGGAAGCTTTCTTCGTGACTGAAGTATCTAAATAAAGATAACTCCAAATTCCATAAAAAAATTCGACGCGCGACCACAAAAGAAAAGGATGAATTATAATTTATAATAATCTCAGTATTTCACCGGTCTCGCCGATTCAGCTGTACACACATAGCCTACTGGAATGAATAAATATATTAATAGAAAATAAACTCATCACACATGGAAAAAAGTGAAAATATCTGCAGGTCACATTATCTTCAGAGTAGTAACCCCATTCCAAATTCAAGGACAGTGCGGTGCAGTGATGAGTCATCGATGAGTCATCATGCTGACTCATCCCCCACCCCCCTCTGGAAGGAAGGTGAGGGAGTTCGTCAAGGATGTGTTCGGAAGAATGGGTCCGAAAGGAAGAAACTGTTCCCCACCCCCACCCACACCCCACCCCCTCCTGTCACACTTCCAACTTTGGTTGTAGAGATGGTAGAAAGTCGTGCCATAGCTCATTTGAAAGCTGAGAATGAGAAAAAGGCAGTGAAAAGCTCACTTTGGACTCATTTTCTTGGGTTTAGGGAGGAAAATGGCAGGAAACTGTCAGAGTTGGAAAAGTCAGGTTTTGGAGGTTTTGGGATGAGAAAAGTCGTTTTTCGGGCAGAAGGAGGTTTAGAGGTGAGACGTCATTTAAGATTTTGGGAGATTGGCGAAAAACGTCAGAGTTAGAATTTTTGTGATGGCTGTGGGCTGTAGAGCCAAAACGAAGCATCGGACGAGAAAACAGAGACCAGATTCGGATTCAGCGTCAAATTCTACATGGAAATGATGTATTTCCAGCTCAATCGGAGCACTAGAACCGGAGATAGACGGGTTTTTAGTGTTTGAATGATGGGTATTGCGTCATCAGCTGATCGCCACACACTATATAAGTGGAAACTCGGCTTGTGGAAATCAGTTCTCCTCCCGACTGGGTTGGGTAGGTGAACTCTGGAGCTCCGATGATAGCATTGGAAATCTGAAAAACCGGGTTTCTGTAAGAAACCGACTTAGAAAATTTCATTGCTGATATCAGCTAAGGCGTCAGAGGTTCGCCAGGAGATGGCCTTCGTCTCAAGGCCATAAAAGACTCCAAAATTTTAAAGGCTTGTAACTTTGCTTCTACAAGTCCGTTTGACTTGATTCAAAAAAGGTTCGGTTGCTATTGACCTGCCCTAAGTGATAGACTACTTATAAAATTTCATAAGTAGTGCTAAAAAGTTGAAAATTTTAAATTCACTAGTTTTGGAGGTTTTCTGGGGTATTCGACCCTGCTGAAGTCAACTAGAGGATTTTCAATGATGTCTGAGCCAGTCTTCTCATGGACTAAGCAGCTTTTCACTGAAAGCGAGCAAGACACGGAGAGTTTTGCTGTAATATTCCACTGACAGGGTGTTCCTTCGGGACGGCGGACGATGCCGTAGTGATAAGTGTGGCAAGGGAGTGTGTCATAGTTTAGACCGAAACCGCTGGGGCAACTCATGTCTCATGTTGGGCATTTGACACAGTTCTCAACGTAGCACTTTGAACGCCAATCGGTTGAGTCTTAGCTATCTTGTCATGGGTGGCCTCTAAACATCTCCATTGCAAAACGCTGGTGAATCAAGCTCTCTACGGCTTGCTATCAAGCTGATCAAAGTCTGTCCACCTCTTACCAACTCCACCGGTTTTCATGTCTGGCGATCAAGTCATGGACGGTGCACGATTTTCGGTGTGATACTTCCTGTGGGTGATTTCGAGACAGCGGTGAAGTCCGTAGCTGCACGGGACGTGGGCAATGGTAATCCTTGTGAAACCTCTCTGCGTCATGTTTGCAATTTTTCGTCTCCGTGATAGAGACAAGCAGAACTGATGAATGGAATGAAGGGAGGACATTCATGCGCCAACACGCAACACATCACAGACTTCTCTCTTTGCTAGTGAACAAGCTCTTGTCAGTGTCGTCAGAAACTTTATCATGTCGTACAAAAGTTTTATTGCAACACAGGTTGATGTATAGTTAGAAAGTTTGATCATCAACGTTTTATTCATAAGTCTAGTCAGAAACTTTATCATGTTGTACAAAGGTTTTATTGCAACACATGTATGTGAAAATAAAATTTGATCATTGAAGTTTTGCGAAATACAAGTGTCATGAAATGCAAAGTTAGTGTAGTCAACTAGTATTACTGCGACACATGTTTGTGAAAATAAAGTTTGATCATTGACGTTTTTTATTCGTAAGTCTAGTCAGAAACTGTAACATGGTTTGTAAAAGCAAAGTTAGTGTAGTCAAGTAGTTTTACTGTGACACACGTTTGTAAAAGTAAAGTTTGATCATTGAAGTTGTATTCGTGTCATGTTTTGTAAAAAGTTTTACTGCTACACAGGTTGATGTATAGTTAGAAAGTTTGATCATGACGTTTATTCGTAAGTCTAGTCAGAAACTTCATCATGTTGTACAAAGGTTTTACTGCAGCACAGGTTGATGTATAGTTAGAAAATTTGATCATTGAAGTTGTATTCGTAAGTCTAATCAGAAAGTGTATCATGGTTTGCAAAGTTAGTGTAGTCAAGTAGTTTTACTGTGACACACGTTTGTGAAAATAAAGTTTGATCATTGACGTTTTTTATTCATAAGTCTAGTCGGAAACTGTAACATGGTTTGTAAAAGTAAAGTTAGTGTAGTCAAGTAGTTTTACTGTGACACACGTTTGTAAAAGTAAAGTTTGATCATTGAAGTTGTATTCGTGTCATGTTTTGTAAAAAGTTTTACTGCTACACAGGTTGATGTATAGTTAGAAAATTTGATCATTGAAGTTGTATTCGTAAGTCTAGTCAGAAAGTGTATCATGGTTTGCAAAGTTAGTGTAGTCAAGTAGTTTTACTGTGACACACGTTTGTAAAAGTAAAGTTTGATCATTGACGTTGTATTTGTAAGTCTAGTCAGAAACTTTATCATGGTTTGTAAAAGTTTTTATTGCAACACTGGTTGATGTATAGTTAGATAAGTTTGATCATGATGTTTTATGAAACACACATGTCATGAAATGCAAGTGTTAGTGTAGTCAAATAATTTTACTACGACACACGTTTGTGAAAATAATGTTTGATCATTGACGTTGTATGACTGACCGAACTCATCACAGCACTAGAAAGTTTTAGAAGGTTTTACTGCACAGTGTAGATTGTCTTGTAACTTACTTTCACAGTGTTAGAAAGTTTTATTGGAGACAGTTGCCAACTGTTTCCCTATTAGAAAATTCAACCTTCATGACTGTTAGATTCGCTTCATTAGGTTTACTAAAAGCAGTTTTCTACTGCAATGAGAGTTTAGAATGTTATATGAAAACAGTGTTCGCCACAGCACTAGAAAGTTTTTATCCTTAGTTGAGATCCGGACTGCAGTGTGTAAAATTTTTTATGTGACAGTCTTTTCACAAACGGTGAAGTGTAAATTCAGAGTGAATACATCTGTTAGGTAGTCATTAACTTTGGATGTGAAGTAAAGCGAATCTGTGTACAGAATGAATTGAATATTAGACAACGCATGCAAGTTTTTGACGACTTGAGTGGTTGAAACCAAGTCTAAGTTTAACATGTTGGATATAAAAGTGAGATGGATAGGAATAAGTGTTGAATGTTTTATAAAACCAGATGTTGTCACACACGTTGAGTGTGATTCCATGACATTGAATCGCCTGGGTTGTAAAGTCCATCATCCAAGGCTAGGCTCCTCTATGGTTGGATTTAGGGTTTTATATCACATGTGTTAACCGTTCGTGTAGAATACGTGAAGCACATGTTCGCTTAAATGCAAATGTTGAAATAAATTTGTAAGAAGTCTTTGACAGGTTGTTGTGAAACTTAGCGAACGTTGAAAAAAGTTTTATGAAATGTTTCTTCAGTCACACTCGTTAGCGTACCAGCTTTACTAAATGTGTTGTTTGCCTTTATTAAATTGAATGTGTGTGTTTTGTAAATAAAGACAGCGTGTTTGCACTCTGCATCGACAGCATACAAGTATAGACATAACAACTTGTTGTTAGTCGAATGCACATGAGATAGGAAACATTATGTGTGAGATAAAAATCAACCTGCTAGATGAAGTGAAACACAAAAGTGTCACAACTAGTTTACGGGAAATAAAAGAGAACTGTGACAACGTTTACACTCATCATAGACAGATGAACATACAAATCTGACATTCAAATGAAAGTCGTAGACATGAACTGCGGTGTAAGAAACTTTATGTCAACAACTTTATGTTGGTAAAACTTTCATAGATTGCAGGCGTGTTGAAAGCTGATATAAAGACCTGTAGAAACGCATAAGTCTTAGTTCAATGACTTGACCCTTGAACTCACACAATGAATACGTCTGTGTAGAAAACTCATTTGTAGGAAACAGGATTTTCTGTGTGAATGCAGACGATGTAAACATGACATTTAACATGGCTTGCAATAGTCAACATGCTGCCATTCAAAATGTTTATCATGAAACCTATCAGTGAAAAACCCCTCCTGTGCCCACAAAGAATCATAAGTGCTCTCTGACGCCTGTTTGTCTCGCTAGCTCCTCAGCAGATAGAGTAGAACACAAAGATGAATGACAGCGCAGCAGGTGGGCAATCGTCTGTCGCGCTAGCCCTCAGCAGATAGAGTAGAACACAAAGATGTACGCGCTCTCTGTCTGGCGCCCGTCTGTCACATGAAACAGAGAGCTATCGCATCTGTCCCACGAGCAAGGATGCAGGAACGTATCGTAGCACCTAGCTGATTCCCACACAGCTCATTGCTATCGCACCGGAAGGGAGATTCACGCGATAAATGCATCTAAGTTTGTTGAGTGGTTGAGGATGGCAGTCAATGAAAATATGACTTCCCTTTTCGTCCACCAACCATAAGCTTAGAGCGATTTGATTGCGCGAACCAGACATTTGAAAGGCTGTATCATTCTCATATAAAGCAGAGTCTCGTGCATTTTACTATCATAATCATGTCCGGGAAGCCAACTGCTCAAGTTAACCCATATAGGATTACTTATATGGGTGAAACCAAAGGGTGACACGTTTCTCTCCGATGAGAGTGAGGATATAGTATTTCATTTTATGAAATACTATTCCTTGTTCGATGAATCGAACGTCATACCTCCACCCGAATCCCCGATGATGGATCTGCAGGAATCTCCGAGTGAGAGCGAGACGGTGGGGAGCGAGGCCGAAATGGCAACCAGCGAGAGCGAGACGGTCGAAAGTGATAACATGGAAAGAGAGGAGATGATGTGGAGTGAGGACTCGGAAAGTGATAACATAGAAAGTGAGGAAGTGGAAGCGAGTGAAGATGTCATTGTGATATCGGATGATGAAGTAAGATTTTTACACATGCATACGAATGACTATCATCTGAACTCATTCATGTTTTCTTTCAGTGCTGGAGTGAGTGATGGGCGTTCTTTAGTTCATAAAATCATCATGCACACATATAGCACACTGTTTCACCACATTTCCTCGTGAATGCATCATGAGTTCTTATAAGAACTTCCTTCTAATGCAGCTAAAGCGGTCCCAAGCCCGCCACATATCTTCGGATATGGAATGCAGAGGGGAAGGATATATGATAAATGGAATGAAATGGGAGGACACTCTTGCACCACATGCAGCCACAAACACATTTCTATCTTCATTAGGATGACATTCAGTCACTTGAATTCTAATGTGACCATCACATCCTTAGACCTCAGTACAGTCAACTCTCTAACGTACTTATTAAACCTATTATCTCTAACTTTACAAACACTGAAAGGATTCCAACATGATTGCAAGCTTTATAAACATCAACTTTATTTCTAACGTTGCAAACAGTGAAATGCTTGTGACACTATTTTATACTTTACCTAACTTACAAACACTGAAATGCTTGTCACTTTATTTATACTTGACCTATAAATTGCTAAAGTCCATCATCTAAGGGGTAGGGTTACCTACCGTTGGGTTTAGGGACTTAGGGCTTTGGATAACACAAATGAACGATCTATTTTAGTGTAGGATACGTGATGCATATGTTCGCTTTATAAAATGACTTTGAAGGCAAGACTTAATTTCAGGTTGAAAAGACAGATTTCATATCGTTGATGAGAGATTGTTGCATGCTCATTATGTTATACACTTTACATTTGATGTGGTGAGCTGAAAGGTGATTGATACATGTTCAATAGAAGAGTTGTATGTATCTTAGTGATTGGAATAATAAGTGTGTAAAGAGTTAAAATATATAATAGTCAACGCAGGAAAGTTTCTTGTTATCCAAGCTAGGAATGAGCATCATTCATCAGTCAGTGTTGTATTTTAAAAGTCGTATGCTGACAGAGACATAAGTTTACTAAATTATACAGCAAAACTCCTAAATCACTAAAACCATAGGATAGGTATCCCTGTGTTAAGATTTAGGGATTTAGAGTTTTAGAAGTACAAGTTACTTTGATAAATCACTAAGTCCATAGTATAGTCAACCCTATGACAAGACTTAGCGTCTTATGTGATCCATGTTAGCAATATCTGCTCGTGTAGGATGTGATTCAATGAGTTTAGTCAGATAATGTATCATCAACTTTATTCACTTAGTTATATGATGGAGAAAGTGTGAGATAGAAGTGAAAGCGATCTCATAAAGTTTAGAACACATGGTAGTAGCATTGTAGGAATAAGTAAAGTGAAAAGTTATGTCGCATGAAATCAGTGATGCAAGATTAGCTCGCATTGAAATGAATTGGTAGTGTAACAAACAAGCTATGTGAGATTTAGCATATGTTTGAAGACAAGCGCTGTTAAAAGGTTTTGAGATGATGTGAATTTTATCACGTCATGTTCATGGATGTAACAGAATGAATGTTTCTACTGATTGAGTGTATAAGATAGAACACAAATCATAGTTGTTGCATGTAAACTGGAGGTTCATATTCAACGAAAGCAAAGATTGAGATTGCAAAGTTTAATGAATAGGTAGTGTAGCAAACTGGTTAGACATAGTTAGAAGAAACCGCAGTAACATATCGTGATAGTATCATATTGCATTAGGACTGTTAATTTATGAAAGTAATTCACGTAAAGTTAAACTGAAGTAGTTTGTATACTTGATGAAGACAAGATACTATGAGTGTGAACGTAGGAATAGCATGCAATGGAGTATGCGTTGAAATGATTGTATGCCAACTGTATATGAAAAGTTATTTCCAACAGCAAATGAGTAACACGAACGTATTAAGGTGCTACAAGTCTTTCATATTGATGAGGTTGACTGGAAGAAATGACTGTTGTCGTAAATGGGGAATTCAGCCTATGTTGAAAGTCAGGTACTGTGAAAGTTTTTATGATGATATTTGTCAAGATTGAATGCAAAGTATCACATCATGTTTACAGATGAAAAGCGGAAGAGAATAAATGTCTTTACAGGTTTTGAGTGTATAGGATAGAACACATGAAACAGTTACACTATGTAAATAAAGTTAAAGGGTCACAGTTGATGAAAGGTAGCTTTGATAGATTTCACATGGGTTGTTATGTAGAATGAATTGATATTCATAAATGGAAGTATGATGTAGTGATAAAGTGTTTCTAAGCCTTTCGTATGAGTGTCTATGTAAGGCTGACTTTCATAAGTTGAGAAATGACTGTCTTCATAAGTGCAGAATAAAAGTATTTAGCTAGCGTGCATTATCTTTCAGGGATGATTGAACTCAAGTATTGTTATGCAGTATGTCTTGTGATGATATTTCGTATTGAACACTGTATCAAGTCATAAGTATGGGTATGAAGTATAATAGAATAAATGTTTCATTCACAGGTTGAGAATATAGGAGGCACAAAGTATTGGTTGTATGTCATAGAGGGAAAAGCAAGTATTTTATAGAGTGACAGAGTCGATGTGTATGTGAAAGTATGTTAACGTATACATCCTATCCGAGAAATAGTATTAGGTCTCTGTGTAGATGTCTCAATAACGTTTAATGGTTGTATTAGAATAAATCTGGTCAGTTGGGTGACGAAAACATTGAACATGACGTGATAAAATTTACATCATCTCAAAACCTTTTAACAGCGCTTGTCTTCAAACATATGCTGAATCTCACATAGCTTGTTTGTTGCACTACCAATTCATTTCAATGCGAGCTAATGTTGCATCACTGATTTCATGCGACATAACTTTTCACTTTACTTATTCCTACAATGCTACTACTATGTGTTCTAAACTTTATGAGATCGCTTTCACTTCTATCTCACACTTTCTCCATCATATAACTAAGTGAATAAAGTTGATGATACATTATCTGACTAAACTCATTGAATCACATCCTACACGAGCAGATATTGCTAACATGGATCACATAAGACGCTAAGTCTTGTCATAGGGTTGACTATACTATGGACTTAGTGATTTATCAAAGTAACTTGTACTTCTAAAACTCTAAATCCCTAAATCTTAACACAGGGATACCTATCCTATGGTTTTAGTGATTTAGGAGTTTTGCTGTATAATTTAGTAAACTTATGTCTCTGTCAGCATACGACTTTTAAAATACAACACTGACTGATGAATGATGCTCATTCCTAGCTTGGATAACAAGAAACTTTCCTGCGTTGACTATTATATATTTTAACTCTTTACACACTTATTATTCCAATCACTAAGATACATACAACTCTTCTATTGAACATGTATCAATCACCTTTCAGCTCACCACATCAAATGTAAAGTGTATAACATAATGAGCATGCAACAATCTCTCATCAACGATATGAAATCTGTCTTTTCAACCTGAAATTAAGTCTTGCCTTCAAAGTCATTTTATAAAGCGAACATATGCATCACGTATCCTACACTAAAAGAGATCGTTCATTTGTGTTATCCAAAGCCCTAAGTCCCTAAACCCAACGGTAGGTAACCCTACCCCTTAGATGATGGACTTTAGCAATTTATAGGTCAAGTATAAATAAAGTGACAAGCATTTCAGTGTTTGTAAGTTAGGTAAAGTATAAAATAGTGTCACAAGCATTTCACTGTTTGCAACGTTAGAAATAAAGTTGATGTTTGTAAAGTCTGAAATCATGTTGGAATCCTTTCAGTGTTTGTAAAGTTATAGATAATAGGTTTAATAAGTACGTTAGAGAGTTGACTGTACTGAGGTCTAAGGATGTGATGGTCACATTAGAATTCAAGTGACTGAATGTCATCCTAATGAAGATAGAAATGTGTTTGTGGCTGCATGTGGTGCAAGAGTGTCCTCCCATTTCATTCCATTTATCATATATCCTTCCCCTCTGCATTCCATATCCGAAGATATGTGGCGGGCTTGGGACCGCTTTAGCTGCATTAGAAGGAAGTTCTTATAAGAACTCATGATGCATTCACGAGGAAATGTGGTGAAACAGTGTGCTATATGTGTGCATGATGATTTTATGAACTAAAGAACGCCCATCACTCACTCCAGCACTGAAAGAAAACATGAATGAGTTCAGATGATAGTCATTCGTATGCATGTGTAAAAATCTTACTTCATCATCCGATATCACAATGACATCTTCACTCGCTTCCACTTCCTCACTTTCTATGTTATCACTTTCCGAGTCCTCACTCCACATCATCTCCTCTCTTTCCATGTTATCACTTTCGACCGTCTCGCTCTCGCTGGTTGCCATTTCGGCCTCGCTCCCCACCGTCTCGCTCTCACTCGGAGATTCCTGCAGATCCATCATCGGGGATTCGGGTGGAGGTATGACGTTCGATTCATCGAACAAGGAATAGTATTTCATAAAATGAAATACTATATCCTCACTCTCATCGGAGAGAAACGTGTCACCCTTTGGTTTCACCCATATAAGTAATCCTATATGGGGTAACTTGAGCAGTTGGCTTCTCGGACATGATTATGATAGTAAAATGCACGAGACTCTGCTTTATATGAGAATGATACAGCCTTTCAAATGTCTGGTTCGCGCAATCAAATCGCTCTAAGCTTATGGTTGGTGGACGAAAAGGGAAGTCATATTTTCATTGACTGCCATCCTCAACCACTCAACAAACTTAGATGCATTTATCGCGTGATTCTCCCTTCCGGTGCGATAGCAATGAGCTGTGTGGGAATCAGCTAGGTGCTACGATACGTTCCTGCATCCTTGCTCGTGGGACAGATGCGATAGCTCTCTGTTTCATGTGACAGACGGGCGCCAGACAGAGAGCGCGTACATCTTTGTGTTCTACTCTATCTGCTGAGGGGCTAGCGCGACAGACGATTGCCCACCTGCTGCGCTGTCATTCATCTTTGTGTTCTACTCTATCTGCTGAGGAGCTAGCGAGACAAACAGGCGTCAGAGAGCACTTATGATTCTTTGTGGGCACAGGAGGGGTTTTTCACTGATAGGTTTCATGATAAACATTTTGAATGGCAGCATGTTGACTATTGCAAGCCATGTTAAATGTCATGTTTACATCGTCTGCATTCACACAGAAAATCCTGTTTCCTACAAATGAGTTTTCTACACAGACGTATTCATTGTGTGAGCTCAAGGGTCGAGTCATTGAACTAAGACTTATGCGTTTCTACAGGTCTTTATATCAGCTTTCAACACGCCTGCAATCTATGAAAGTTTTACCAACATAAAGTTGTTGACATAAAGTTTCTTACACCGCAGTTCATGTCTACGACTTTCATTTGAATGTCAGATTTGTATGTTCATCTGTCTATGATGAGTGTAAACGTTGTCACAGTTCTCTTTTATTTCCCGTAAACTAGTTGTGACACTTTTGTGTTTCACTTCATCTAGCAGGTTGATTTTTATCTCACACATAATGTTTCCTATCTCATGTGCATTCGACTAACAACAAGTTGTTATGTCTATACTTGTATGCTGTCGATGCAGAGTGCAAACACGCTGTCTTTATTTACAAAACACACACATTCAATTTAATAAAGGCAAACAACACATTTAGTAAAGCTGGTACGCTAACGAGTGTGACTGAAGAAACATTTCATAAAACTTTTTTCAACGTTCGCTAAGTTTCACAACAACCTGTCAAAGACTTCTTACAAATTTATTTCAACATTTGCATTTAAGCGAACATGTGCTTCACGTATTCTACACGAACGGTTAACACATGTGATATAAAACCCTAAATCCAACCATAGAGGAGCCTAGCCTTGGATGATGGACTTCACAACCCAGGCGATTCAATGTCATGGAATCACACTCAACGTGTGTGACAACATCTGGTTTTATAAAACATTCAACACTTATTCCTATCCATCTCACTTTTATATCCAACATGTTAAACTTAGACTTGGTTTCAACCACTCAAGTCGTCAAAAACTTGCATGCGTTGTCTAATATTCAATTCATTCTGTACACAGATTCGCTTTACTTCACATCCAAAGTTAATGACTACCTAACAGATGTATTCACTCTGAATTTACACTTCACCGTTTGTGAAAAGACTGTCACATAAAAAATTTTACACACTGCAGTCCGGATCTCAACTAAGGATAAAAACTTTCTAGTGCTGTGGCGAACACTGTTTTCATATAACATTCTAAACTCTCATTGCAGTAGAAAACTGCTTTTAGTAAACCTGATGAAGCGAATCTAACAGTCATGAAGGTTGAATTTTCTAATAGGGAAACAGCTGGCAACTGTCTCCAATAAAACTTTCTAACACTGTAAAAGTAAGTTACAAGACAATCTACACTGTGCAGTAAAACCTTCTAAAACTTTCTAGTGCTGTGATGAATTCGGTCAGTCATACAACGTCAATGATCAAACATTATTTTCACAAACGTGTGTCGTAGTAAAATTATTTGACTACACTAACACTTGCATTTCATGACATGTGTGTTTCATAAAACATCATGATCAAACTTTTCTAACTATACATCAACCTGTGTTGCAATAAAAACTTTTACAAACCATGATAAAGTTTCTGACTAGACTTACGAATACAACGTCAATGATCAAACTTTACTTTTACAAACGTGTGTCACAGTAAAACTACTTGACTACACTAACTTTGCAAACCATGATACACTTTCTGATTAGACTTACGAATACAACTTCAATGATCAAATTTTCTAACTATACATCAACCTGTGCTGCAGTAAAACCTTTGTACAACATGATGAAGTTTCTGACTAGACTTACGAATAAACGTCATGATCAAACTTTCTAACTATACATCAACCTGTGTAGCAGTAAAACTTTTTACAAAACATGACACGAATACAACTTCAATGATCAAACTTTACTTTTACAAACGTGTGTCACAGTAAAACTACTTGACTACACTAACTTTGCTTTTACAAACCATGTTACAGTTTCTGACTAGACTTATGAATAAAAAACGTCAATGATCAAACTTTATTTTTACATCAACCTGTGCTGCAGTAAAACTACTTGACTACACTAACTTTGCAAACCATGATACACTTTCTGATTAGACTTACGAATACAACTTCAATGATCAAACTTTACTTTTACAAACGTGTGTCACAGTAAAACTACTTGACTACACTAACTTTGCTTTTACAAACCATGTTACAGTTTCTGACTAGACTTACGAATAAAAAACGTCAATGATCAAACTTTATTTTCACAAACGTGTGTCACAGTAAAACTACTTGACTACACTAACTTTGCAAACCATGATACACTTTCTGATTAGACTTACGAATACAACTTCAATGATCAAATTTTCTAACTATACATCAACCTGTGCTGCAGTAAAACCTTTGTACAACATGATGAAGTTTCTGACTAGACTTACGAATAAACGTCATGATCAAACTTTCTAACTATACATCAACCTGTGTAGCAGTAAAACTTTTTACAAAACATGACACGAATACAACTTCAATGATCAAACTTTACTTTTACAAACGTGTGTCACAGTAAAACTACTTGACTACACTAACTTTGCTTTTACAAACCATGTTACAGTTTCTGACTAGACTTACGAATAAAAAACGTCAATGATCAAACTTTATTTTCACAAACATGTGTCGCAGTAATACTAGTTGACTACACTAACTTTGCATTTCATGACACTTGTGTTTCGCAAAACTTCAATGATCAAATTTTATTTTCACAAACATGTGTTGGAATAAAACCTTTGTACAACATGATAAAGTTTCTGACTAGACTTATGAATACAACGTTGATGATCAAACTTGACTAACTATACATCATCAACCTGTGTTACAGTAAAAATATTTTACTATACTAGACTTTGCTTTTACAAACCATGATACACTTTCTGACTAGACTTACGAATAAAATTCATGATCAAACTTTCTAACTAAACATCAACCTGTGTTGCAATAAAACTTTTGCAAACCATGATACAGTTTCTGACTAGACTTATGAATAAAACGTTGATGATCAAACTTTCTAACTATACATCAACCTGTGTTGCAATAAAACTTTTGTACGACATGATAAAGTTTCTGACGACACTGACAAGAGCTTGTTCACTAGCAAAGAGAGAAGTCTGTGATGTGTTGCGTGTGGCGCATGAATGTCCTCCCTTCATTCCATTCATCAGTTCTGCTTGTCTCTATCACGGAGACGAAAAATTGCAAACATGACGCAGAGAGGTTTCACAAGGATTACCATTGCCCACGTCCCGTGCAGCTACGGACTTCACCGCTGTCTCGAAATCACCCACAGGAAGTATCACACCGAAAATCGTGCACCGTCCATGACTTGATCGCCAGACATGAAAACCGGTGGAGTTGGTAAGAGGTGGACAGACTTTGATCAGCTTGATAGCAAGCCGTAGAGAGCTTGATTCACCAGCGTTTTGCAATGGAGATGTTTAGAGGCCACCCATGACAAGATAGCTAAGACTCAACCGATTGGCGTTCAAAGTGCTACGTTGAGAACTGTGTCAAATGCCCAACATGAGACATGAGTTGCCCCAGCGGTTTCGGTCTAAACTATGACACACTCCCTTGCCACACTTATCACTACGGCATCGTCCGCCGTCCCGAAGGAACACCCTGTCAGTGGAATATTACAGCAAAACTCTCCGTGTCTTGCTCGCTTTCAGTGAAAAGCTGCTTAGTCCATGAGAAGACTGGCTCAGACATCATTGAAAATCCTCTAGTTGACTTCAGCAGGGTCGAATACCCCAGAAAACCTCCAAAACTAGTGAATTTAAAATTTTCAACTTTTTAGCACTACTTATGAAATTTTATAAGTAGTCTATCACTTAGGGCAGGTCAATAGCAACCGAACCTTTTTTGAATCAAGTCAAACGGACTTGTAGAAGCAAAGTTACAAGCCTTTAAAATTTTGGAGTCTTTTATGGCCTTGAGACGAAGGCCATCTCCTGGCGAACCTCTGACGCCTTAGCTGATATCAGCAATGAAATTTTCTAAGTCGGTTTCTTACAGAAACCCGGTTTTTCAGATTTCCAATGCTATCATCGGAGCTCCAGAGTTCACCTACCCAACCCAGTCGGGAGGAGAACTGATTTCCACAAGCCGAGTTTCCACTTATATAGTGTGTGGCGATCAGCTGATGACGCAATACCCATCATTCAAACACTAAAAACCCGTCTATCTCCGGTTCTAGTGCTCCGATTGAGCTGGAAATACATCATTTCCATGTAGAATTTGACGCTGAATCCGAATCTGGTCTCTGTTTTCTCGTCCGATGCTTCGTTTTGGCTATACAGCCCACAGCCATCACAAAAATTTTAATCTGACGTTTTTCGCCAATCTCCCAAAATCTTAAATGACGTCTCACCTCTAAACGAAGGCAGATATGAACAAGCCGTTTCTTTCAGTGAATTTGTCTCACTCTTAGCTTTCAAACGAGCTATTGCACGACTTTCTACGATGTCTACAACCAAAGTTAGAAGATCGCTGCCGAGGGGGGGTGGGGGTAAGGGTGAGGGTGAGGGTAAGAACTTTTTCTCTCCGATTGAGTTGGGAAGACGTACCTACACCCAAAATTGTCCAATACGTCCGAATTTGCACTCCATTTTCCCATCCGAGGCCTCCTTCATGTCGAAAAACGACTTTTCTCATCCCAAAACCTCCAAAACCTGACTTTTCCAACTATGACAGTTTCCTGCCATTTTCCTCCCTAAACCCAAGAAAATGAGTCCAAACTGAGCTTTCCACTGCCTTTTTCTCATTCTCAGCTTTCAAATGAGCTATGGCACGACTTTCTACCATCTCTACAACCAAAGTTGGAAGTGTGACAGGAGGGGGTGGGGGTGGGGAACAGTTTCTTCCTCTCGGACCCATTCCTCCGAACACATCCTTGACGAACTCCCTCACCTTCCTTCCAGAGGGGGGTGGGGGATGAGTCAGCATGATGACTCATCGATGACTCATCACTGCACCGCACTGTCCTTGAATTTGGAATGGGGTTACTACTCTTCAGACACAAAACTTGCATTTTCATAATTCGTCACCTTCTTCTTCTTCCGTTTCGACTTCCTCGGTGAACTTGCGTTGTCTTTGTTCATCCTCTTCGTCTTTGTTCTTATAGATCTGAAAAGTATTCCTGATTTGCATTGAATAACCACTATCAACATAACAAGTATTTTCTTCTACTCACATTTCTGAATAAAAACTTCACCGAAATAAGATCTCAATATGAAGCTGTTTAATCTCTTTACTGTCGGCCTATTGTGTAACAAGCATCTGATTTGGAAACTTCGAAATTTATAGCAAGATTTGAAAATGAGAAGAATCAGAAAAAAATCAGCTTAGTTCAATACTATTAAGCGAAACTGTATATCTTGCATCTTGACAATGTGCCAATCAAAGAGACTTCTTCATCATGCAGTGATGACAGAAACAGATTTATCCTTAACCAAATCTGGAGAATCCATTCCTGGCATATCTTGTAGAGGTATTTGAATACCTCTCCTGAGCTTCGTGACTTCACTTTCATCAACGTAAATATATCGCCATGACTTTAAGTGGACAACATAACAACCTATGTCAAAAGAATCGATTGGATCTGTGAACATTTGCTCTAATCTGAGATATTCTATCATTTTTATCTTGCTTCCATCGTAAGATATTGACTGGAAACATCGATGAGTAACTTTGTCGATATATACATTGTTAGGCGGTACAACGTAAATCCGGCTATCGGATCTAACAATTTCCTTCAATTTTTCGACACTTTGGCGACGTTGTATTCCTTTGATCATGCTAACATGAGCGTTATGTGAAGATGTCACATATTTCTTTAAAAATCTCATGTGATTTTCGAAAGGGTAAGTACTGACTGAGTGAAGGTTACCATGCCATTTGACGATTTCATGAAAATGTAGATTGACATGCGCATTATACGTCATGAAGGCATCATCGTTTATTTCACTGAATCCATTAACTACATCTTCTAACAATTTCCTCTGCTTGCGCTGGGAGACAGCAGCTGAACTTGGATCAGTCATCAGGCAGCATACAGCTGAATAGGTCATGAAGTTTTGATACTGTTCCTTCGAAGCCATCAAATCCTTGAAAAGTATTTCCCCCGTGTACGGCAGTATTTGTCTCAATTCACTGTACTTGTAGTAATTCAATTCGTCAGTGCTGCGTACCATACGACCGAAAAAATTTGGTGTACAAGTATTGACATACCTAATTCGATTGTCTAAAATAACTACTTTTGAAGGAGCCATCCGCACCAAATACTTTGAGTTACCACTCTTCTTAGGACCTCTTAATATCCAAAGTAATAACTTTTTAATGGTACCTCCACCCTGGTGCATAAAATCTGGAGGAAATGATTGTATCATATCTATGGGGAGTGACTCAACAGAGCTAGTACCATCGATATTATGATGAAGTTTTTGAGATCGATCCCGGAAGTTATCATCAGTTCTTGGAATACATCCATTGGTACCTATAAAAACAGTTCGTTTGCCGTCATGAGTGCCTGCCTTCATGCACATGTCACATCCATACGTGGCACTGAACTGCTTAACATTCTTTATCATAGCGCGTGCTGGTGCGTCCGCTACGCATGCTTTCATGCGTATTCCGAATACTTTCCCTTCAATTTGAATTCCAGATAACATAAGTGATTTCAGTTCTGAAAGAAATTCTTTCGTGAAGTCTAAATTGATTGGTTTTCCTTTACCAAGTGTGATGGAAACTTCAAAGACGATACGTGAGAGAATGTTTGAAATGTAACATAAAATTGGCCAGCTTGTCAATCGCTCACTGTTGTAAATCTGCAGTCCGTCTAAATTCCACACTATATCTAATGAGTCTAAACAATCTGTATCCTTTTTTGGAAATATTGATAAGTAAAATTTCAATTGCTTTTCTAGTCCAAAGTAGTAGTAAGAATGACCAGAGATTTCTCTAATATCCTTTTTCACTGAATGTCTGGGTGTATGCAATAAACCTTTGTACGATTTAGGTAAATCTGTGGAGATGACGTCTTTGTGATTATTCAATATTTCAAGTAAAGCATCTGTCTGGGTTGTCAGTAGGTTGCTACTTTGCACGAAACGCGCAAGGTCATCCCAAAGTGACGAACTGCTTCCAACATCTTCTACTTCGCTCATTTCGGAATCCTCCTCTTTACTCAGTTGGACTTCAGCAGAATCAATCATATCAATGAGAAACCCTTCATCGCTGTCTAAGTTTGATTTCCTATCGTCGTATAATGGAGAAAATTCATCTCCCTCTTCTTCTGAAGAGGAATGCTCGCATTTCAGGAACTGATCACTATCCACTTGAAGTCTTTGATTTCTATACCTTTTCCTATTTTCCCTCTTCCATGTCTTATTATACAATTTACGTTTCTGCTTCCTCTCTTGTAATGAAGGGGGCAATTTGAATAACTCTGTCAGATCTTCCAAAGAACTGTCACTATCGGCTATCAGTGGCGTGCGGTCAATAGATGTGGTGCATGCGGCGAATGCCTCACTTATATTCTGAAAATTAACCATTTTTATCCTTCCCAAGATTGAGGACAGTTTGGCTCAGAATATCGCATAAAATCCAATAGAAAGTCATTTCATTGAGGGAGATGACATCTAAAGAGCTTTAACAATGGCGAGGCATCGCCGCATTCACTGGTGCTATCTTTTTACATTGACCAACTCGCAGTCTGTGCACGCTGTCTTATCGCACAGCTCCTATACAAAAGCCTGTGAAATTATATAGTGGCTACATTCGGCGAAATTGTCGCATCGCTCACTTTAGGGAAAATGATACAGATAGACCAGATCTCATCAGACTGACTTGTGTGCATGTGTATGCATTGCATGAGCCAGTCCGATGTGTTATATATTGGTCATCCATCACCAGAAAAGAACAAAGCGAATTGTCTGATGTACAATGTAGAACTGTCTTGGACATTTTATGCTATCAATTTGTTTACCGATCTGGCAGAATATTTTCCGAAAAAATGTTGTTGAAGCTTGGCGACCGATGCCCAAAATGAAGTTCAAATGAAGACCGAAGCGCTGAAAGACGAAAAGGCGTACATTCGTCGATACGACGATTTTTCCATGGTGGTTTTGAAACACAAGTCTAAATGTCCATTGAGAAAACTTCACTTGTAACCCTCGAATGATGTAGGAAGGCTTTTCTATCATAATGTCATTTGATGACTTCGTTAAAAAGTCAAGGAGGATGGATTTCAATTTTAGATAATTTCGTGAATATTCGCGTTACGTGTTAGCGCCATTTTTAATATCGAATATGATACATGCCATAGCGTGCAAGGACAATGTCTAACTTTGAACGCATGGGCGTTTAGAAAATATCAAATTCTGATTCTGCACATCGCATGCCTATCGATAAGTAGCACCGCACGCAACTGTCGGCCATGTAGGTAAAAAAAGATTTACTCGTACAGTTGAAGAGATGTCAACAATTTCTTGGATCTGTTCTTGGCAAATTCTTGGCAGGCTGTTCGATGAAATTTCGTCCGTATTTTCGATAATTGAATGAGGCAAAGATACAAAGTAACTGAAAGTGAAACACATAACATAAGTTACACGGAAATACTTTTGTGCTAGAGGCCTACATTGGTGTACGATGGTTCATAAAAATGTGGTTATGAGATTGTATACACTTCACAGCATAGCATCACTTGAATCTCACAGATCAAATTATGGACACTTGCAGATTCTGATTTATACTTTTGTTCGCCAATACTACATTAATTGGCGACGTTGATGCGGCAGGCTTTTACGCCATCAAGCGGTGCAAATGTTAATTCATGACCTTTACTCACATTTTGAAGACAATGACCATGAACTCTGTATCGTCCTCAATCAAGAATTGCAGCTTGTGCATGCAGATTGCACAGACCAACGCGTCTGTGCCATTCACCAAGATGTCGTTTTATCTCACTCTTTGACTTGGCCAAGTACAACTATCGGACCAGATAGAATTTGGAGAAGACCGGAAAAATCGAGATTAGTAAGTGCGACCCCGACCCCCCCCCCACACACACACAAACACAGCCCACTCTGCCTGCACAGATCATGAGTGTGATTGTTGGAGGTCCACAGCTGCGATTCAATTCATCGCTGCGATTTTGAAGCGGAGGACTGACTAAAACTGTGCATGGTAAGCAATCAAATAAAAATTAAGACTTAGGAGTGATTGCTGCTTATTATACATTTGTGTATTATTGGTGATCATTTCTGAGTATGCATCGAAAGTCCCGCAGACACGGATAGCACTGCGCTACTGACAATCATCCAACATTCACTAATAATATGCAATATCCATACTTTATAAAGTCTGAATCTGTGGTGTTTACTACTGTGGTGTTGGCTACGTACTACTTAAACTTAGGAGTATGAGCATGATACGCTTCTGAAAAATTCTAGAAAGAAAATAGCTTCCACAGATCGACACTGAGAGCTGTCCATTTAAAATTAGTTTAATGCAATGGATGCATTCACAGGTAGGCCTACAGATTTGTTTTCACTTGTGATTTCGGTCAATTTAAAACGTGTACCGTAATTTTCGGCCTATAAGGCGCATCCGCGCATAAGGCGCACGAGCCGATGTTTAGGCAATTTCATGTTTTGACAACAGATAAGGAACACTTCGCGGATAGGGCGCACATGTATGCCGATACTTTCAGATATTATCTAGTAGGAAACAATGATAGAAGCTGATTTCACCGATGGAAGTAATACCGATAGTTCATAAAAACTGAAGACTATGCTATAATAATGGTGTAATTACAAAGGATTATGATCGACATGATAACCCAAGAAATATTCCAATAACGAAAGGTTCAGCTAAGCAAAATCAACAAAATCTGGCATGCCACTGGTTTTTGAATCACCTAACTTTCGAAAATTCGGAGAAGTAGGAGTCCTCGGTTTCTGAAATGAATGTTTGATTTAGCTGCAGGCATGAAGCTTCACTGTTCACTTGAACATTCACTTCGGTATCTGAATCAGTGCTCGTTTCAGAGTCCCAATCAATTTCTGCTTCCGAGTCAGAATCAATATTGGTTTTGGCTACTGAATGAAGGATCGCTTCAATGTCGGAATCAATGTTCGTGTCGGAATATAAGTCAAATATCGAATCGCTTGAATCTCTCGAAGAAAATAACACCCCTATCGCTTTCTTGAAGCCTCTTCGAATGACCTTTTCTGGCATGCACTTCCCCCCAGGATATTTTGAAATGAATGTCTGTCAATCTCACAGTTAACTAAAAAAAATCTAATTTGACCTTAGATAGGGCGCACTCCGCAGATAAGGCGCATTGGTTGTTTCCGAGTAAAAAAAGTCGCACCTTATAGGCCGGAAATTACGGTACCTCGGAAGACAGGCCATGAGCCACGTGCTAAAACTGATCACGAGCTAAGACTATCTCAAACAGTGTGGATACAAGTAGGAAGTGGTAGAACTCGGAAATATTAATGAAGTGCTTGAGATGAGGTATTTCGAAGACATGTTGCAATTCGTGAAAAGATGGTGTTGCATGTACCTTTCGTTGAACAAATACAAGTAAGCCTAGGTAGGCGTACGCAATTTTATGAGCATACGTCCTACTTGCGATCCATCAGAATAGCAATTTAAATGATGCCAATCAGCGCATATACATTATGTGTGACAGGCCTTACGTTAATGCATCATATCCACCAAATGTTTTTCATTATACATAGTTTTACACATTACATGTATACATAGCCTATTGTAGAAGTAGTCATCAGTAAATTATCAGGTGGAATAAGTAAATTATCAGTTGTTGATGCAAATAAGTATCTCGAGTTGCATGCAGATAATGCATGTGAAAACACTGCAGGCAGTAATTAATATCTGCATTTAGTCAAACACACATCAGCTGATAATTCACCAAACTAAGGTTGCCATCAAAAAGATCCAACGAATTAATATATACGGAATTTCATCGGTGTTAATGTTAGCCTCATATCAATTTTCACGAAAAAATTTTTATAATGAAACAAGAGTAGATGGCTGAACTGAACGTGTTGCACCAGGGTTGCAGGGTTCCATCGTAGGGATATTTTCGTAACCTGATTTTTCAAAACTGGATTCTGCCGCAACTCTCGAAGTGGATGTTGGAAATTCTGTTTGTCTGCAGTATACAATATGTTCGAAATTCTTCAACCGCTGTAGTGCAAGCTTTTCTCTACACGTTGCGGTTCGCCTACGATCGATCAACGAGCACTAAACGAACGTTCGGAAATTTGCGATCTACGCGAGCCCTCGCGAGCGTTCGCTGAATGCTAGACGAACGTTCGTGATAAATTTTCTTAAGTCACAAATTCACGCGAACTTTGCGAACGCTTGTCGAACGCTCGCGAACGTTCGGCTCTGGCGGGGAAGATAAGGAACCGGATAGAAATCGGCAGATGCGCAGCTTCGTGGTAGGCTTATTTCATTCTGTGAAAGTCTCATTTTCGGCATCGTTCCTAGCAGAATATCGTTCGGTCTGTTTGACTATTTCTGTGCAACTAGTGATCTTTGAACTCGTGCGATCAGGCCATAGAAATGGATTAGGCCTATTCATGTATTCGACCGCTCTGTGTCACTCGAAAGGAAGTAACACTGAAATCGATGACACACCACCCGGTCATAATGGAATGGCAAAAAGAATGTTTAGGCTCACATAATAGGGTCCAGTAGTTGAAATGTGTATTGACGCAAGGAAAAACAGCAATTCGTGTCAATAAGAAGGTGCTCTCTTCTCAATAGAACATGCTTATGTCATACTTGATGTGATATGAGTTTCAGCTTTATTCACAGCTAATGGTCAATAGTGACGTCACATGCAGTTAGCACGGGAAGAGGGAAAGTCGCGATTAGATAATCACACACAGACTTCCAATATGCGAACGGAACGGCAACGCACAACAGCTCAAACTCCCACACGCCCCCCAGGTCGACAGATCTCACACGCACACCACATCACTAAGTCACCGAATCTATCCGGCGGCTTCCTCTCGCGAATGCTACGACGTAAAATACTGGCCTCATTATCCTCATCATCTTCACCGCTTAAACCGCTTTCATCACTGTTTGAGTATGTAGGAAACGTATCTAACGTACACTCCTCACCAGGGACTAGCCTTAGGTGTGAAACGTGGCGTGCAACGCCATCTTCATTCAGAATAACACTTACGCTAGAACAGATGCTAGTTATCCGATGGGGACCCGACCAAGTACTATCGCACCTCCCCGAAACACTCTTCAGGTAAACTCTGTCGCCAATACTGAAGGGATTTCTATCTAAATCCTCATACTTTGAACTTTCTTCCGAGTCAACCTGCTCGGGGCCTACCCGCTGGATGTGTTTACGCTCAGTAGTCACTCCTGGCTTCTTAGAGGTGGCTGCAAACATTAACTCGTAGGGGCTTTGCCGCTCACCGTCTCTACTATTATTTACCCAGAACGTTGCTTCTTCGATATCTCGGTTCGCTCGCTTGGCACATCTCTTAACAGTACGGTGGACTCGTTCTATAATTGCGTTGCCTTGCGGGCGATAAGCACTAGAAAAAACATGTTTAATCTCCCAATTATCGAATAGCTCATAGATATCTCTACTTCTAAACACGGTACCGTTATCGGATAACACCGAACTAGGAGGACCGAACTCCGCTATAATTTGAGACAACTGCATCGACACTTCAGATGAAGACTCATTGCGCAGCCGTCTCCAAATAGTGTACCGAGATGAAAGGTCGATTATAGTCAAATAAGGAATCCCATTATAGTGAGTTATATCAACTGCTATGTTCTGCCATATAACCGGACTAGTGCTGAAGGCGCCCTTATCCCAACTAAAATTCACCGCCGGATCTATCCTAGCACACCTGTCACAACTACGGACGACTTTCTTTACTAGCCTCCTAGAAACCAAATTTCCTAGCTTCTGTTTGGCTAGATTCAAGGTTCGATCTACACCAAAGTGGCACCTTTCGTGGATCTTTTTAATTTCCATGAGGTTGCGGTTTTGATTATCTGCGCCCTCTGCTACTGCTGCGGATAGAACATTTGCTGTGTCTGCTTGATCTCTCATAACCTGTATCCATTTTTGGGGGACACGAGTGAGGCTGTCCGAAATATTTTCAGCAGATATCACTAAGTGCGGTTCGACTTTGATTTTTTCGGTTTCTATAATCTCTCTTAGAGTGTCAAGTCGACGTTTGATAAGTCTTTCTGATAGAGCACGAGTCTTGACATTGTGCGTTTTATTGATAACTGCCGTCAACCATTTATACACAGTGGATGAATCAGTCTTAATAATTATGTCTCTCTTACCCCAGCGTAGGGCCATATTAAGCCCTTTGATAGCTGCGTCTAATTCACTAATATTGATATGTCCAGTGTCGTTATGTGGTCTCAACCACGAAGCGTCCTCTATTATCTTATCGTTAACTGTCAAGACAACACCTAGAGCTAGGTTGCTAGCATCAGCCCAAACAACAATAGGACTATTTTCAGGGACCGGCCAACTTCCCCTCACTGGATCACCATTAGTCGCTATGTGCCGCATCATCTGATTAATGAGATCCATAACTGGCGTCGTGACACTATCATCCCACTTAAGCTGCGCTAACGAAGTCAAGCGTTGGAGGAAACTACAATAAACGCGCAACCACCCAGCAACTGGAAAGTGGCCTAACAGCTCTCCTATGATGCCATTAATTTGACGCCGAGAACACTGTCCTGAAGGTATGGTGGGAATAGTTTTATCTCTTTGCCATGACAAGTCATCGTTCACTCGGATGCCCAGTACACGAACTCCTGCAGGATTCCCTAAGCTAACGGGTTCCTTGGTCAGTAATCCCCACTTTGACAGGTGATTTTTGACATGAGAGACGCTTACTTTACTTTCGTCAATGAATAGGTCATCCACGTAGCTGGAGACAGATTCCTTCAATTCCTTTTCAAGTGATATCACTTTATCTACTACTGCTGTCATAATCTTAGGAGCGACGGAGAGACCGAACCCCAACCTAGTGAGCAAGTATATTTCATTTTTCCATCTAACGGCCTGATGCACCCACAGTGACTCATGCACGTGTATTTGTAAATAAGCTTTACGTAAGTCTAAGAGGGAACAATTAGACCCTCGTTGCCGCCATTCCCGAAGCCTATCTGAACATAGAGGTACTGAGCCCCCTGGAAAACTTTTAACGACCTGGTTCAGCATTCGATAATCTAAAACCGGGCGAATCTTTTTTTCATCTCCTTTATCTTGGAGCACAGCCATGGTAGGCAAAAAACTCTGAATTTCACCATGCTGAGTGGCATCATACTTTACTAGTATCCCCTCGCTAACCCAAGAATTCATTTCGGCATCGAAGCCATTCCGATCGCAGGGTTTCACATAGTCAATAGGAGTTTTATGCAAATTATCGGTATTACCACCCTCGGTCCACTTCCAGCTAGCTACCCATCGACCTTCAACGAAGCTGGCGGTAAAGTCGCTATCACTAACGCTTAGGCTTTGCGGGGCCCAGTCAGCGTCGATACTGACGGCAGCTGTAACATGGGTGATGTTTGGGGAGAACTTAACCGTAACTTCTCCCTCACAATAGCTGAGTTCGAGTCTCTTGTGAGATAGAATGTCTAAACCTAGCACAACATCGACATCAACCAGCTCAACAAAATACCAATTTGTGTAACTTTTATGAGCAAAAATTCGAAAAAATGGAGTCAACACCTTAAATGTCACAATTTTACCATCGGAAATACATAGGATTTTGTTATCCTCTCTATTTCTGAAAAGCAAATGATCTGATCCGGCAGACGCGAAGTTTTGCAGTAGGTTAGAGGTGGACTATGCTATGTGAAAGTTTTATGTACTACCTCGTTCCCTGCACAACTTCACGCTGGCTCCCGGACTAATAGGCCTATTACCCCGACAGATTTCAGGAGAAGACAGAAGAATTCTGTCTCCATCAAGCAATGCCGTATGAACATCGTTTACATGGAATGCACGCAATGATTGAATTCAATTAACTCTTGATAATGACATATTCTCCAGAGGCCTAAATGTGTAGGCTACATTAAAGTTTCTTTGCAATTCTAGTCAGGCATTCTAGCAGCTCCCATTAATTCAATGCACTAAGGTGGTAAAAATTTTTTTCTATGGCAGGACAACCGCTAGCTGATCACTTTGAGCATGCAATGTATTATGAAGCTAACATACAAACATTATACTTACCGATTAGTTGCTAGTGCTACAATATCATAATTTGTGTGTTGGCGAAAAATCAGCGCAGATGAGTGAATAAATATCTATTAACTGTTTATAGCAGCGTGCGCCACCTGCTGCTTCGGGATTTATATGAATCTACGAAAAATAAGGGTGGCTTTCACATATTGCGTATAGTTTTTATCACGAAAATGAGTAAAAAAATAAATTTAGCCACAAAATCGATAGAGCCTATTCTTTTGATATTAGCAAGCGACGTTCCCACAGGGAATGATCGGACGATGTATCAGAAACAAATTTGGAGCTTTATGAATACATGGAGTCAAGATTGTGCAATTGGTGTTTACATGGTTTTCGCAAGGCGCTTTGCGCTCCGGAGCGCACATATGCCTAGCCTATCTCTGCCCTCACGAAAATTCCTCATGATTTTTATGAGATTTTTTCTCATATATATCTTATGAAATTTCATACGTTTTCGCATGAAATATCTCATCAAATTTCATGAGCATTCTAATGAAAATCTCATTAAATCTTTTTCTATAACTTCTGAATTTATTTTTCTGGCATGAGGCTTTCTTAGCCTAACCACGTTGCCTCAAAGCATTCCCGCGCCATGTTCACAATAGCCTTCTTTTTCAGTATTCGCAATAACGCGCGCTGAATTACATGCATGCAAGTATTCAAGAAGGGCGGTGGATTCCGATATCAATTATGGATTACTTTTTCCAAGGCCGATTGTTTCATGAGATGCAGATACGCGTATATATCCATTATTCTGGGAATTTATTCATTCCTAATTATTTCAATCGAAGTTTATTTCATACAATAATCTGCATAAAATATATCGTACTGAAACGAATCCATCATTTCATTCATTATGGCAGGATCATCAGCGCATTAGAAAAATAAAGTATTTGATGGTTTTATGTTCATGCTTTGAAAGTATCTTTACTTGAGAAGGCTATGGAAAATAACCGAAATTAATTGCACGTTGCTTTATAGACAATATGAATAAGATCATATAGGCCCTACTTGATTTTCCCGACCATAATGAATTTAAAACAAGCAACTAAAGCATATTTCAAAATGTATCTCGTCATAAAAATATCACTTGACTCATGCGTAATTACACACAAAATTTATCTTTGGTACTGAAAATATAAAATGACAGATTATCATAATTCTTTGCATTCACGGAGTGTACAAGTAGTGGTAGAAGGTTCATCGCTCGTGATAGCAAAAGTATTTCATCACTTGTAACCTCAAAATTCTTGAGAAGAGCAACGATGTTTGTTTCTTATATGCTGTTTGACTGTCTGATTGCGTTCTTTCTCTTCTGTGAAGGCTATCTATCACACCATTTCGTAAATGTCTGGCGCAGTAGAAGGACTTGTGATTGCAAATCGTAATGACACTCCCAGTCCAACTACACACGCAAGATATAAGGAAAAAGGAACAGGCGGTGTTGAACCAAAAGGTGTAATCCATAGACCACGTCGAATGCCATCCCGCAAGTGATGCGTCATACCAGATACCAAAATCATCCATGGCAACAAATGGAGAGACGGTAGACAATATCGTTTCAATACAAAGCTAATGGCGAAAAAAGATGAGAATTATTGTAGTGTTGTGAAGAAAGGGTCTCCTTGATAAGCTTAGCGCTGACTGGAAAGAAAAGAAGAAACATAAACATTTGAAATCAAATAGGACATTAGAAATCACCTAGAAAATACGACTTGAAATGAAATTCAATGAGCTACTATGTATCTACAGCTGAAAAGCTTAATACCCGTATTTCCTTTAATAAACGACGCACCTCTTATATCAAGAAAACTAGAAAATAATGATATATCATCTATTGAGTCAAATAACGTCTATCAATAATAATTCATCTGTCTAACGACACTAAAATGCATAATGATAGTGCCTTGTGGTTCAGTCTATAATATGATAGAAGAGTCACATAATAAAAGCATCACACTCAACCTATTGTAAAAAATGGCCTAGTCTATGGGTTGTTGCCTAATGAATGGTGACTGTCAGAGTCACGAGAAGGGCTCCTGTTTCTGACTGAAGTATGATATTTGATCGTGGGTAATGTTGGGAAAAGGCAGCAAGGATAAGGGTACGCATGTGATGTGGGAAGATTGTTTGGATGGAAATCTAAAACGATTCCATAGTTATCTTAGAGCTTCATTCTTGAAACTAGATATGCGAGCATAGTTGGGAAAAATATTTTCACGTATTGATTGATTTCAATGTTCGTCTAAGTGTAAAATCACAATTAATTTTGTGACTGTCACAAAAGATATGCATGCACTATACACACACTACTTATTACGTTCAAATCAGTACGCTCATGATCTTAAGGAATTAAGAAGTTGGAGAAAAAGAAGTTTGCACTTAACAGTCGTCAATTCGTCGCGCAACAAATTGGAAACGGATCACTCGAATGAGGTCACTTCTTCAGTTCACTCAGTTCCTTTGAAGTTTTTCTTCGTTCAATCATCTTGCCGTTCATTTTGATTTCTCCCTCAGTCAGCTGTCTTATCTTCTCGCTCAATAAAGAAACCATTCATACTATCAGTTATATATATATAACTGTTACTATATATTGATAGGATAGAGCAGACGCCCACAGAGGGGGATTAACATAGCTGGAGGCTACCGATATTAATGCGCAGTTCTTCTGGCCATTATTAAAAAAGATAGCAGGTGGAAGAAAACATGCTCGCAAACTTCTCTGGAGAATATGATATCCTCTTTGCAGTGTAACCCAGCTGATTAACAGACAGTGGAACTTAGTACAATTTAGCGTGTTTAATGTTGAAGTGACTGCTCATTGTTCGTCAGCTGTGGTATTATCTCACCAGATTGTGTCATTTCATCACCATTACATGATGCAAAGCTTCCCTTCTATACAAACAGTGGTGCTTCTATTCCTCCCCCCACATTTCTGTTGTTGACACCCGACAGTGTTGCATCGTCAACGATCTTCTCTTGCTCCTACGGACAGTTTCACTACCGTCACAAAAGCGTTGAGTGTGTAAAACTCTCTTATCTAGCTTGTAAAACATTTACAGCCTTAGAATTAGACAACTGCTCGTCATTTGTCTGTAGACAACAATCACACGAAGTTCAAGATCACAGCTGTACCTTGTATTCTACCTGAGTATCCAAGGGACCAATCCTTCATCCCAGGGTTCAAGTAAGTCTTCTCAGTCGTGTTGCAGTGTCACTCAGTGACAAATCAAGTATATTCTAAATTCAATGCGACCAATTTTGACAAAATTTGATGAAATTGAAAAAATTGAAAATTGTTTGTTGGGGGAGAGAATAGAAGTACCAAAACAGTAAAAGAGACCTTTCAAATTCTGTCAATAAACCAATTAGTCCGAGAGCAGCTGTCGTTTTCTTCCTAAATTCACGCGCGAGATTCTTATTATTTTTAATTTGTAGATTGTCAACAAACATCAGTAAAACGGCAATTATTAAGATATAGTGCCTATCTTCTTGCAAGTTATGGAGACTGAAAAATCGCAAAATTACATCTTTATGTAGATCCATGTACTTCGGACTTTTACACTTAATAAGGCAATGATCTAAGATTCAATTAATCACTCAAAATGATATGACTATGATATTGTCATATTTATGATTGTACTTGTAAGGTAGACATCTTCCAGAGAAGGCAGAAATGTGGTGTCCTCGTAGTCGATAGCTTGGCCGAATTGCTCTTCAAGATAATTAAACTTCATATCAAACCGATGCTATTGTTGCAGATTAAAAAGAAAACAGACTGTCCTGATCGCAAAATGATATTCACAGAATTTATCTTAGGTGCAACACGTTTCATTTAATGGC
Organism: Prostheceraeus crozeri; assembly: GCA_907163375.1. Classification (NCBI taxonomy): domain Eukaryota; kingdom Metazoa; phylum Platyhelminthes; order Polycladida; family Euryleptidae; genus Prostheceraeus; species Prostheceraeus crozeri. The sequence goes on from CAJQUW010006931.1 coordinate 164,973, forward strand.
GACGTGAATTTAGCAGAAGTTTGTGAATTGATTCTTATTCAATTTGTGACAATTCTTATTTCTTCTATTTGACTTCTTATTCAATTGTATTCTGACAAGTGTAGAGGACATCCATATCACTGACGTGGATGATACATATCTGTCATTCCTGCTGACTGTTTCAATGTCTAGCGAACCCACAGAATTAGACAGGTCGTCTCTTCTTCCGTTTGACTAGAAAGGAAACATTGGAACATGTAACGTAAATGAAATGGCACAATCTGCTGACATAATACCATAGCAATCGAACAATGAACAGCCAGTTCAACATTAAACACCGCAAATTGTGCGAAATTTCAGAGACTTATCAACCGGATCACACAGCAAAGAGACACAGTCGATGACAAGTTCCACAGAGAAGTTTGTGAACGTTTTTTCGTGCGCCTGCTAACTTTTTTTAAAATGATCGGAAGACCCAACATTATCGAGAAAACTTTTGCGCAATGATCTGAATTCTTCGAATCTGAAGGAGTCGTGGCGATCGGAGCATTTTGAATGAATTCAGAGCAATCCGCAAACGACGCACGACTATTTTCCTATCTCTGCAAGGTATTAAAAATTTCTTTTTGCCCACTTACTAAGTTCCTTCATGTGCCATCGCTTTGAATCAGTTTGCACTTCTAGGAAAGTGATGCGATTAAACAATCTAATTCTGTGAGCGAACCGCTTCATCTAGTCATCAACGCTAATTATGATCTGCCATTAATCGGTTCAATTTTTATTTAACTAAAGTCATTGTTCAGCATTTATTTCAACTGAAAGATTTATACATAGAAATCCGACTTTTCCCTTTGCGTAAGTTAATGGGACTAGAATGGATAATAGCTGCATGCTGATAGCAATTTCAACTGATGGGTCAGACATCGATCTAGGTAAATACTGAAACCGTCTTGCACCTAAAACAATTTCTGCGACTATAATTCTATGATCAGAACAGTCTGTTTGTTTATCTACAACAACAGTATCAATTGTCATGACGTTTTCATTATCTCTAAGAGGCATTCGCGCAAGCCAGTGGATACGAGGAATATCACATTTCATCCTACTCTGGAAGATGTCTGCCTTACAAGTGCAATCACAATCATAAAAATGACAAATCTCATTTTGAGTGATTAAATGAATCGTAGATCATTAATTTATTAAGTGCACCAAAGTCGGAAGTACATGGATTGTATAAAAGTACATGGATCTGCATAAAGATGGAATTTTACGATGTCTTACGCTCCGTAACTTGCAAGACGACTGGAACTGTAGCTCAAGAATTGTCGTTTTACTGATATTGGTCGTTGGCAATAATTAAAACAGCAAGAAGCTTTTGCGTTGAATTTAGGAAGAAAACGTCAGTGTAGTCCTGCAGCATTTAGTTTCATCAGTGTAGTTTCTGCAGGGCCGAAAATGAAACTTTCATAGAATGATGTGCACATTGTCCTTACTGCGAACCTGCACGTCCGCCGATTCTACTTGTATAGTTAGTTCCTCCTCTTGTCAGACAGGATGAAAGAAAACCTATGTAAATCCAATTGGACGCAGATTGAAGTTTTTCGTAAAAGTGATATTTTCTATGTTTTCTCTTATCAAGTGAATAGTACTGAGCCAAGAGCCATAATTTTTGACATGGAATGTCTTCATGTCATTTCCTATGATGCGTCTGTTGTTAATATCATGCTTATGATCGGTGATGTACGCGAGAATGTGGCTGAATGTGGATAATTTGATCAAAATGCTTGTGCTTACGACGTTAGGAGGCTTGCAAAATCTGATTGTGCTTAGCTTCGCAAACAGGGATACATGAAGATGATAGGAAATAACCTGATGACATTCCATGTCAAAAACTTATGGCTCTTGGCTCAGTACTTTTCATTTAATAAGAGAAAACATAGAACATTTCACTTTAACCAAAAACTTCATTCTGCGTGTCCAAATGTCCCATTGGATTACATGTGTTTTTTCTTTGATCCTTCCTCACAAGAAGAGGAACCAGGTAGAACTCGTCAAACGTGCAGATTCGTAGAAGGTATGTGGTGTACATCATTCTGTGAATGTCTCACTTTCGTCCTCGTTCCATGCAGAAACTCGTTATGACTGGCGGACTAGTAGCTCTTGCACTATATTCATCATGTTCATTGCGATTTCATTCTTTGTTGAATGCTTTTGCTGTGTCAACAGTAACAACTGCCAGCTTTCTATAGGATTCTTCGACGAAGACAATGCTGTCCAATTCGGCAAGCGGGTCCTTTGAATTGTCTCTTTGGGTCAACCCACCAACAGAAATCTGGTAGACGTTCACTTCTTTTCTCAGTCACCTATGTTCCATCTGATTACAATCATTAAAATCGGTAAACCTCTCTAGTTACGCTCAACCCCTTGGCATCTGGTCTAATAAACTGTACTTCATAATTCACTTAATTTTAAAACAACTGTTAGGTATGTGAAATAAAGAATATTGTATGAGAAGTACATGTGTGTGAAATAATAATAAATTTGTTCTATTAATCGCAGACGGAATCAAAACTGGGATAGTGGCTAACAGGAGGTGATTCCTAATCAATTCGGAAAACAGTGTTGTATGCTGCTTCTAAGAATGCTTAGAATGCTAAGGACGCTGCAAGAATGACTGAATATCTTGACAAGAGGCGGGGATGCATGATGCACCAAATCTTCTGTAGTATTTGCCTTGTCGCAGATGTGTGTGATGAAATATTCTTGTCAGCAAAGAGCTTGAGAGCATCATATGGCGTCTTCACTTGATGCGTAATTGTATAATAACATGAGTGGTCAGCAGGTGTAAAGGGAAGAGACACATTGATGGCACAGTATTGTGCCGGATCGACTGTGAATGCTGTAGACCACAGGGCTCTGTGAACACGAAGACAGACTGCAAAAAGAAGATACACAAGTATGGCAAATCGGGACAGCAGAGAGTTTTTGACCAAAAGGAGACTTGGACGGAAGAGAGGAGAAGCATGGGTAAACTAGGAGAGGAGAGAGAAAGAGACTTATGACTTCTGTCGAGATTTCTCTACCTCACATCAGATGTTGTCACTCGATCAGTAATCCAAAGAGATCTGGAATCATTTCGTTTCAAGAAGAATATCTCCTCAGTTACATTCATTAAAAAGTGTAGTTCTTTTATAGAGTCATTTGTACATTCATGAGTATAGTCCGGAGCGCAACCCTAAATTCTCCGAAATTGGAGCACATAGTGCGATGGGTCAGCTAAAACGAAGCCCGTCCACTTCTGCTAATTATAATATAAAATACATAATCATACTGTATATCCAACATAACGAATTTAAGGCTTTTCAGTTTCCATTTGAATCCTTATATTTTCATGAACATTTAAATAGCAACCATGACAGTGTGAAAGGCTTCAATCACCACATCTTTATACAACTGTGCATCCGTAGCAACTTATTTATCTATGTCAGACGGCGATAAGAATTGGATCAGCTGTGTAACCAAAAAATTTCGCTAAATCGCTCAATAGTATCAAAACTTCCATTTTCTTTATTTGGTGGAGAGAGAAATGGAGAAAACTAAGGGCACTTTATATTCTAAGTACACAAAAAGCTTGCTCATGATCAATATTATGATCATCATCGTTAACATTAACGTCAGTCACAAAAATCACAATAATTGTAACCAATGCCAGTCATGTGCACACATGATGAATGTAAGGTCTTTCAGTTTCCATTTAATTCTTTATCCTAATATGAACAATGTAGGAGCAACTATGACAGTGTGAAATGCTTTAATCTACAGTAATTGTATGACCGTACAATAAGGTAGGCTATTTAGTAACCTATGTATATGCTATTGTATATCCATGTATTATACATCATTTTTATTATATCAGACAGCAATAAGAATGGATCAGCTGTGTAAACAATAACAGAAAGGTGTAAAGTTTTCGCTAAATCGCACAATAGTATTGAAAAATGTTCACACTTCACTGACATAAAGGTGGACACACTAATTTATGAAAAATGAACGCTGGCCATAAAGGCGACTCGATAGTTTATCACTGTGTGGTTTTACATTTTCAAAACTTTATTATTTTTTGTTTTAATTTCTTACCATGAGATGCAAACTCCTTGCCTCTATGAAATGATCAATATCAATAATTGATCCAAGGAATCCAACCAATATCAAACTGAACAAATCACGCATGCTGTTGAATGAATTCATAATTATACACCATGTCAATACGGAGACCATACCATGTGAAGTACTGTCAATAATTGCTCGGATCCATCGATCTTTGATTCTTGATTGCCAATTGAATGCATCTGCCAGGATGCAGAAGAGGATCAATATACCTGATTTAAGTGCAATCAACCAGAACATTAGCCTGCACAATGAAATAGCGATTTTGGACTTGTTTATTCCCTGAAAAAGATTTATGAGATATAGAATTAAGGACAATGAATGAGCGATGAAGCATCGATTAGCTTAACCGATGGATTGCGTAAGTGATTGACACTTACGATGGTGAAGCACGAGTAAAGTTCTTACTTGAAACACTTCCTGTACTCAAACTACAGACATGATGAAAGTAATTATCAAAATAAAACCTTGCTGCTCAAATATAAGTTCTAAATTTTAGCCGGTATGACGGCCTGTTCACAGAAAAGGATCATACAAAAGTTTTCAAAAGTCAAAGATAGATTAAATCATCAATGTTTGGAGCTCTCACTTTTCATCTCTATTATTCAGAATAGGCTATGACGGAGACCTCCAGGGAACAAGTTGTTTGATGAGCAAGTTTGTAGATGTTTGTGGATACTTGATTCCTTGTGTGTAAGATGTTCTTTTATTCACACATGTAAACGGCACACAAGACTGTCGACATAAAGTTTAAAACATGTTGTACAAATTATCTTGTAAATGACCATCTTTCGTTAACATACTTCTTTCTTAAAAGCCTGAATAGAAATTTCCTTCTTATAAGCCATGTGCGAATAAAAGAACATTTAATAATCAAGGTGACAAGCATCCACAATCATCTAAAAACTTGCTTATCAAACAACGTGCTCCATCTAGAGATTTCTTCCATCTGGACTGCATGAATGCTGTAAGTGAGAGACGAGGTCCACTCATTCCTTGTTCCTCTGGGGACGTGGTGAACCGTCGGCTGATGAAGCGTAAAGAGCTTGTTAATCTGGAAGCACTGTAGATCGGGAGTAGAGGGTAGGAGGGAATCGATAGGCTGAGGAATTGAGTGATCGAAGTGTTGTCCCGGAGGCCTGGGACCGAATAGTTGTGAGGGTCCTGGAACATTGGAGGCAGGCTCACTCGAAGCTGGGCCAAGGGAAAGGTTCGGCGCAAGTTCGGCTCATGGCTTTTAGAAAAAACATAAAAGTCCTATCTTCATGAAAATCGTTTCTCAAGAAATTTGGCTTTGTCTTTTAGCTGCATAACTGCAATTTTAATTCAAACATTTGTAGCACAGATCTTCAGGAATAATTCAAATGCTCATTCAAGGAAATGGCTCTTTGGTTCGAAATTTAGGGCTGCTGAAAAACAACTAAAAGACAAATTCCATCTCATTTCAGCATCTTCGAATCGAAGCTAGACGTTCTCCGTCCTCGCAACAGCACCAACCATGATTCTCCACTGACGTCGATTCTCCGTCTTCTTCACTTCCATTCCCACTGTCGTATTCGTCGATTCTTTGATGTCATCCTCATGTTGTCTGCGAGGACTGCCTCTTCTTCATCTTCCCCGATGAATGCCTACCATCACATCATTAACCAGCTCTTTCCGTCTGCATACATGTCCGAAGAATAACAACTTCCTTCTTTTCACCATCTCCAAAGATGAAGCTGCGTACCCATTTCTTGCAACACACTGACGTCGGTCCGTCTGTCCTGCCAACTAGATCTTTAGCACACCCACATTTCGGCTGCACGAATGGCTCTGACGTCGGCCACTTTCAAAGTCCACGCCTCGGATCCAAACGTCAACAAGGGGCACACCAACGGTTGTACTACACATAGCTTTGAGGCTTTCCTTATCCTTCTGTCTTTCCAGATATTCTCAAGTTCAATTTTGAGATGTTGGGGCAAATATATGAATTCAAGTCCCAAACATGCGATTCGTTCGAGTTATACATTTTCCTAAAGGCAGTAGGACATACTACATTCTCTTGAAAGAGTACATGTAAACGTAAGCGGTGCGCAATCAGACCATCAGGGTAAGATAGTCATTCATTAAATAATATGTGGGCCTACGTGTTCTGAATTTTATATCGGCAGCTCTGTGCTGCATTTACATGAGCAAACAAAGGAGCATCTTACACGCAAGGAATCAAGTATCCACAAACATCTACAAACTTGCTCATCAAGCAACTTGTTCCCCTGACGGTTTTCGTCACAGCTTCTTATTACGATATCATCATTTGGCGTATCAAAGAAGCTATCTAAATGAAATCATTAAGGCCTACTGTGAATAAGATGGAAACTGTGAGCTCCAAATATTGATATTCTAATCTATCATTAACTTTCGAAAACTTTTGTATGATCTTTTTTCTAAGAACAGGTTGTCATACCGGTGAAAATTTAGATGAACTCATGTTCCAGCAGCCAGGACTTTATTTTGATAACTTCTTTCATCAAAATAATTGCTGCTTAAAAGTTAATTATGAATCATTACAGACAGGATGTTCCAAAAGTTTTAGTTCGAGATGTCTTTCTTAATAATATGTCATGCCCGGAGACATATGAGGTCCTATTGCAGATAATTGCATCATTGAAGTTCTATTCAAACAATTTCCTCATAAATCACAAACCACAATATGGGATACTTTTTGAAAATCTGTTAATTTGTGTCAATGCTTTTTCATGCTTTTTCAATGAGATTTTCATTAAATTTCTTTCTGATCAGTGACCTTAAGAAATTCAATGATTCAAAGTGCATAGCAGCAACCAAGGAATTTAAGACCAATATTCAATGGTGTTTATGTACCTCTGTACACCTTACAAACCATTGTATCGGACCTTTACCCCTAGCCACCGCCCACTCTATCTGTTTTCCAGAAATTGTCTATATTTACCATGTGATGGGAAGAACCTACATCTCAAATCCCGATAGAAATGCATCGCTTTGTTCGGTAGATGTAAGGAACAATATGATTAGAAGATGGGGGTGCATTTTTTAAATGTCTCCTTGTCAAACAGTTAAATGAATCCATTATGTGCGCTTACATTAGGGCTATAAATTCTAAATTATGATTTCGCAAAATGCCATACTAAACACCGGCAGGCACATGTCACAAATCATTTACAGTAAATCATATACAGGGTGTCCGTAAATTCGCTTGACTTTTAAATTGAATATCTACATGAGAAAGCAATAAACTTTTTCATCATAAACCATGTTATGTTATGCAACATAGAGGGGAATTTACGAATTTAACAAAAAGAAGCCAATATTTGATGATTAAAATGTTCAAATCAAATGCTCGAAATGATCGCCGTCGCAAGCAATCAGTGCAGTCAATCACCAAATAATATCGAAAACACCCTCGGCAAGTTCTTCACGTGTGACTTCATTGCAGATGTCAGTGATCTTCTCACTCGACTGGTCCAGGTTTTGTGGCTTACCATGATCGTATATCTTCGCTTTCATCATCCCCAGAACCAAAAGTCGAGAGGATTCAGATCAGGTGAACGTAGAGGACACTTTCGGTCACATCCTCGACTTATCACGCGATTTGAGATGCATGTTGATTGCTTGACATCTGACTAGATGTGGCAATTGTGCGCATTAACGATCCCATCGAGTGAAAAACACGCCTCGTCAGACCAGACGATATCATCGATTACATTCTGATTGTGGAGAAGCCATCTCGCAAACTCACAGCGCTTTGTCTAGTCGGCCGACTCAAGTGCTTGCACGACTTGTAATTTGTACGGGTAGAGTCCTAGCTCATGCCGAAGGATTTTATGGACACTAGTCTTTGAAATGGTACCAACCTCTTCAGCCACTTTGAGAACTGACAACGTGATTCCTAGCATTGATTTTGAACTAGTCTCCTCGACGACGCGATTCACAGTTGCAATTGTCAAGTCATCCACTGTACGACAACCACTGCGAGGTTTATCATGAACGCTGCCAGTTTCTTCAAACTTTTTTGATGATATTTGTAATCGATGCTGCTGTAAAAGGATCTTTTTGAATGCGTCTTTGAGTCTTAAACTTTCGAAGAGCAGCTGTATCACTTCTATTGCATGCATAGAGGCACTGAACTATCTCTATCCGAGTCTGAGGATCCCTTGTGAATACGATAGGCAGCGATTGTACCACTTCACAGTGGGATTTCGAACATAGCATGAGGAAACTCTATGATGCAGACCAGTGTTGCGATTCTTGGCGTAGGGTAAAAAAAACGCGCAAGGTCGAAAAACACGCGCACATGTATTTCCTTACAAAGAAGCCAAAATGGCAACTATGATCGCTAATATTTGATGAAACGAATTTTTGCAAAGCTTAAATTTGCAGATCAGATAGTAAGAGCTTTGGTATTTTTCAGGACAAGTCAAATACACACGTGCCTTAAGTGGCAGATGCATACGAGCAGTGGGCCTATAGGCTATCCATTGAGTGAGATGTTAATGAACCTAAATGATCTTTGATAGGCTATACATGTGGCTTATCTAGAAACTGCATGTAATTTGAAATTTTGATATCTTGATTTTAATATTTTAGAACCAAAGTTTTCTATTATCAAAAATTAAAAATAGAAGTCGAAAACTTTAAAAAAACGCGCAAAATGGATAAAAATGGAAAAAAACACGCTTACACGCGCAAATTGTCAAAAAAACGCGCGCGCGTGTAAACACGCGCGAATCGCAACACTGATGCAGACTTAACCTATTGGTTGACAGACACGTCTTTGTCATTGGTTAGCGAAACCCATCACGTCATGGATATGGGATATTTCAATTCTATGCCATGAAGGCTGATTAATTTGACGTTCTCAATTGAAGATGATACGATATGAATCAATCAATGACTAGGCATGTCGTCATGGCTGGTGATGAAAGTTTCATAGAATTGAATAAGGAAAAATTTTGACCTATGTCTCCTGGGTAAGGTTAATTGAAATAATTGACAATACGGCTAATTGACTTAAACATTTACTGAAACTGAAATGAATTCACCAAAACTATAATTGTGCATGTAATATTCATCACAAAATTGACTGCATGCAGAATATAAAATTTAAGCAGCTAGATAATCGAATATTCATTTCTTATGGTTAGATTCGCAAATTCCCCTTTATGTTGCGTAATATATCATGGTTTGTTACGCAAAAGTTTATTGTTTTCTCATGTAGATGTTCAATTTTAAAGTCAAGCGAATTTACGGACACCCTGCATATTTCGGAAGGCCCTCATGAACTAAAGATAGCATTTAATAACTACGACTTATCGCTACCAATTAAAATGTTTATAATTACGCAATAACTATGAATGCATTTACAAATAATGCAATGATCAAATTGATAACTTTCAGGTCAATACATAAGCCTACAACAGAAAAGAAGACAGACACAACACAATACAGAACACACTTTATAAAGCGTCACTTATCTGTTATGCATGTAGTATGAATATATTTAAGGTATTATCAAAAAATTATATAATAATTGGTCAATAACATGTAAGCCCTACATGCAGTCAAATTTCTTGGCAGGGTGCCTACTATGTAGCGTTCTATAAGAGGTGGTGTTCTGTTGGAGATGGCGGTCTATAAGAAGTTTTATGGCATGTACAAGTGTGACGTGTGTATTTGTTTAATCTGCTGACTCATGGAATTAACTTCCTGTGCAAGTATTTTGAAATGAAATAATCTTAAAAAAAGTGGATTGTATCTGTAGTGAAGACTGTGCTACTGAGAAAGATTCATGAACAATAGATTGACTTGTTTACCATCATCATTTCCATGGCATAATGAAGTAACTCCACCCATGCTTTTATGAGAAAACATTTGTTAACTCGTGAAATCTTCCCATTTATCAATCAAGCTTAGTCTAAAATTTGCACTTGATGCGTCACGATATGAATGAAACTTCAAACGCAAATATATTCTGTTTACTCAACACACTCGTGGCTTAAATCAATTTCATAACAGAATAAATCAAGATCATCTCTCTCACATCTTTCCTACTTGCAGTAATTTTCCTGTCTTTGTAAACTATACACAACCTAAGCAGCGGCTGAATTACTAGGACATTACTGGCATTCGCACAACATTCTAAAAGTGTCACTTTGACTGGGCATAGAATAGAAAGATGCCTTCAGACTTGAACAATATTAGCGCATTATTCCTTGGCAGCCATAGACGCTGCGTTTCTTCGAAGCTAGCTTAAAATATTTGGTACTCTGCAATCTTTGTGATATAGATAGATTGCTGATAGATAGACTGAGCCGTACGTCAAATCCAGGGTAAACAAACACAGAGCAGCCAGTTTTGCAGTTATTCAGCTTATTTAGCCAATCAAGATATTTAAGCCAGTTTGGGACATTCGAAGCCGAGATCTTGCAGGGCGAAAAGCGGAGTCTACGGCTGCCAAGGAATTTTGTTCTCAAATTGTTCAAGTTTGAGGACACCCTTCTATACAAATAACATTGGTGTATTATTGATCGTACGCGCTAGGTCAACATTTTTGGATGTTTAAAAAGGCCACATTCATAATTGAGCACAACTCTGCAAAAGAGAAGACGACATTAATCTGAAGTAGAAAAAGTTTTTTCTCAGTAAATTCGTCACTAACACGTAACGTAAAACAACTTTTGGAACTGTTGGAACCAAAACACCGGAAGTCCCTCCCCACTCACTGGAGTAAACCTCGGCATGAAGTATACTAGAGTGGACCAAAAAGCAACATCGGTTTTGCACGAATATAATGAATACCGACTCACAGCACATTAAATTCATCAAACGGAATATAAACTACTGCAAATAATAGTCACGTGACACATGTGTGAGTCAAACAATTCAGAAAATCCGTATGTGGATAAACAGCATACATACTTAACAACAGTGAGCCTCATTGAGAAATTTAGAATTTTGAGGTTTGGTCGGCAAAGAACGTGTTTTTTTAGATTCTTGATGATGTTTAACGCTGTCAGAATTACTGATCGTCTGCACCAACCTCTGTTAGGATGAGATTGACACTCGTGTGAAGTTTGTTTGCGATGGGAAGCACAATTAAGAGATGCGAGGACTCGCATCAATCACTCTGAGAAAACTATAAAGGGTGTTCAAGGTTGGGTCCAATCTTGGGGTACCCCCAAAAACCCAAGACCAAGATTTATCTTGGGTATAAACTTGGGTACGCCCCAAGATTGGACCCAAGAGTGGCTATTTCTCTAATGAAGTGGAGCACCAATTTACAGAACATGTTTGGAATTTTGAGTGAGATTCAAAATTGCAGGAAGATATTTTGAATCATACCATATTGTACATATTGCTATCCAATTAATAGGTATCTAATGTTCACACCAATATCATGACTTTCTTATTGCGGAATTGAGGCCATATCAATTTTCAGCTAAAAGTTTTAATTATCGGCATAGGTTATCTCAGGGCTTAATATCATCAACCCTGTTTACGTTAACAGCCTAATAATTTCCTAATTAGAACAACATGCATGACTAAGCTACATTTCTTACAACATATCTGATCGACAAACGAAACACACATAACATAGGCCTCGTATAAGATGAAAATAGCACAAATGTAGATATAGCGATACTTTTACTAATCGTAAGAAGCAATCATCAAAGAATGTCACTGCATTAAATGATACCGATATCTTTCTATTTCTAATACATGTAGCCTAATAGTAGAATAAACAATATGGGCGAAGTTTTTAACATTCAAGGCAAGAGGCTATATGAAGCAAGTTATCTACGAATTGTTGTAGGCTACCAATTTAAAGCATAGGCGTTATACAGGCATTCGTTTAATGCATTGCATTTTTTCATTTATTATTTGTTTTATTTCACCAAAATGATATATACGAGGCGTGTTCAAATGAAACCCGTTCGACTTATCTTAGCGGGTTCATGCATGACCAATTAATCAAAGCAGACCTGTGGAGTACTATTCAGTGCTTTATAACAGCGTGACAATGTGCTTGTTCTCAGGGTGTATCTGTTGTTCACGGTTAATGACGAGTGAAATGTCGTTCATGGTAGAAAGTCCGTCCAAAGAAGACCAGAGAGCGGTTATCCAATTCCTGACCGCAGAAGGATGCATGCCAGCAGAGATCCATCGCAGAATGGCATCAGTATACAGAGATCGAGCTGTTTCAAAGACCACAGTGACAGAGTGGTCAAGGAAGTTTCGAGAGGGGCGAACTGAAACATCTGATTTGCCACGTCCTGGACAGGCGCACAAAGTGGGGACTGAAAGTCTGACTGAGACCATCGATACCGCAGTCAGAGCCGATCGTCGACGAAGCATTCGAGATCTGGCAGATGACTTCAATGTCTCAATTGGCTCAATGCATATCATCGTGAAGGAAAAGTTGCAGTATCACAAAGTTTGCTCTCAATGGGTGCCTCGAATGATTACTGAAGACCACAAGGAAACTCAGTTTGGAACACCTGACTCGCTTCAATACCGAGAATGAGCAGTTCTTGCGTCGCATTGTGGCTCCAGACTTTGGATAAGCTTCACCAAGCGATAAAGAGCAAGCGACCCGGTATGTTGTCTTCAGGTGTTATTCTTCTTCACGACAACGCAAGACCACACGTTTCGAAGGCGACATTTGACGCACTGACAAGGAAGCGTTGGAAAGTTTTGGAACACCCTGCATACAGTCCCTTGCCCTTGCCCACATGTCCTGTGAAGATAAATGCAATATGTTTCAAGATTTATTGAATGACATAGTCAAAGAGTGTATTCCTCAGTACATCGTATACTTCACTGAAAGGGATAAACCATGGATCACCCCTTTGTTGAAGCTGTATATTCAACGTCGTTGGAACGCATATCGAGAACGAAACTTCGCATCATACAACTATTGGAAGCTTAAAGTTCAAGAAGATATTTAAGTCGCAAAGTTGAAATGGAGCCATAATGCAGAGGAAAACTCGAAGAAAATGTGGCAGGTTGTTGGCAGTATCCGTGGCACTAAATCCGTTGACCCTTTGTTACGTCTATGCACTCAACATGGAGGCCCTTCTTCTACCGTAGAACTCATCAATAAGACATTATATGAATTCTTCGTTCCAGTAGTGTTCCTGTAATAGATGAGGACGATGACTTGTGGTCAATGGATATATCCCCATACGACGTTGAGAAGCGACTCATGAAGATTCCAACCAATAAGGCTGCAGGCAGTGATGGCATCCCTACAGCGGTTTACAAAGCTGCTGCACCATTCATCTCAGGGCCTCTGTGTCACATATTCAACATCTGCGTACGTGAACGTATTTTTCCAACAAGATGGAAATTTAGCCACATTGCCCCAATACCAAAATCAGGGAAATTCGATATGAGCAATATTTGGCCGATATCACTCTTGCCGCTTCCAGGTAAGCTGCTTGAGTATTTTGTCCTGAGTGGAACAGTAAAGAGTAATCTCATCAATTCTTTTGACAATAATCAATTTGGTGGAAGACCAGGCTCATCAACTACTGCCGCACTAATCAAACTCATGGATGATGCAACGCTACCTCTAGACCGAGATGATATTGGTGGTTTGCATATTATTTCATATGATTTCAAAAAAGCGTTTGACAAATTGAGACATGACATCATTATCCAGAAATTGTCAGAGACCAACGTTCCTCGAGGTTTTCTGCATCTTACTTACAGCTACTTGGAAGATCGTAAACAAGCCGTAAGGATTGGAGATAACATCAGCACAACCACGAACATTCTGTCAGGTGTACCTCAAGGATCTCTTATTGGCTCTTACTTGTAGTGTGTGGTCGCAGCATCTCTAACACCTGTTCATCACTCAACCCGGATGATCAAGTATATTGATGACGTGACTTTATGCATCCCGATTTTTAAAACTCAAGTTTGTTCCAATGTATCTGAAGAACATGCGAACATAAGCAGCTGGTCACTGGCAAACGGACTCTCTCTGAACTATGACAAATGCAAGTCCCTCTTCATTCGTAAAGTGCCTAGTTGTTTGCCTACACTATTGAATAATGTCAAGGATGTCGATGAACTGCGTATCTTGGCTGTTATACTCAACAGCCAATTCAGATGGGACAACCACATTACCAAGCAGATTAGGACCACAAGTCAGCGTATGTATGGGTTGAGAATTCTGAAGCCTCTGGTACCACCTTCTTCCCTCGCAGCTATCTACCATTCTCTCATCCAAAGTTTGTTCGAATATGCATCGAGTGTCTTTATTCAATTGCCTGCCCATCTGAATCTCGTTTGAATCGTTTTCAAAACGAATCCATAAAATGGTATGTTCGCTGCCGAAAGACTTTCGAGCTACAGATTGCCCTTGCGGCAAGTTTCCACCACTCAAGCGTCGACGTGAAGAAGCTGCTGTCAAACTCTTCCATCTCTCTTCGAAGAACGAGAATCATATTCTCCACGGCATTATACCAGACATCTCATGTCGATCCGGTCGTTATCTTCAACCCTACAGTGCAACATCTAGACGTTTTAATTCGTTTGTACCTTATACATGTGCATTATTTGAAGGCATTCTTGTTCAGTAGAACTTTGCTTTCTTATTTCGATTTTTTGATATTTTATTGAAGTATACCCAAGTACCCAAGTGTACTATATGCCTATAGGACTAAGTACTCTTTCATACTATACTCGTACATGTAATATATCAATCGTACATTGTTTCCAAAAAGTGTATTCATCAAGTGTTTTGTCAATGATTTTTATTCTCAATATAAATCATCTACTTCTACTTCTACAGTCCTGACCTGTCACCTTGTGATTTTCACATTTTTGGTCCCCTGAAGAAGTTTCTCAAGGGACAACGATTCCGATCAGACAGCTGTTAGGGATTGGTTCAAAGGACAGCCGAAGTCCTTCTTTGTCGACGGAATTCAACGCCTACCCAAGCAGTGGGACAAGTGCCGGGAAGTCAACGGAGACTTTTTTGATTGTTGCTTCTGTTTTTATGTTAATAATACACAGTTGTTACTATTTGATTGTGCTTCTACTTCGTCTGCTTACTATTCTACAAATACAGTATAGCGAACGGGTTTCATTTGAACACGCCTCATACAAAATTCTGTCCAACACAATATGCATTACATCTAGTTTAATGGATTAAATTCACAAGGAAGCCATCGGTAATCAAAGCATAGTTTAAAAAGCTAATTAAACTATCAGATAGACATTTACGGTAGGTCTTTATCAAAGTTGATGATAGCACAGTTTTATCATAGGAAGATCGTGTGGTTAAAGTAGGTTACATATTTAAATGTCCATACATGTAAGTTTGCATGTAGATGACTTGCTCTGACATGATGTGGTCATATACTTAGGCAGAATTTTCCAAGAAAGCCGCAAATGATTATTCATGGTGAATTTCTTTACTCTTGGGGGGGGGCTCCCCACCCCAAGATTCTTCAAGACTACCCAAAACCCAGGAGTGAACCAAAGACCCAACCTTGGGGTGTTTCAGCTGATCCCGCGGATTTTTATCAGACAAGAATTATATTTTTCAAGGATTTGCTTCAGCTCTATATCGAGGTTTGATTCGATGAGCAAGCTGATGCGTTGGCAAATTGTCATCACACAACAGCATCCAATCGTCAATTGATTTTTACTGTGGAGTTATGGGAATTATTTGACCAAGAAGTGCTATAAGGATGATGAGATTTTTATGACCTGGAAAGATGTTTTTAGAAACCTTGACAAACTCGACTCAAATCAGATCAACAGTAGAACATACTCGACTAATCATCTAATAAGTTGTGCAATCATTTGGTGGTAGACCTTCTAACATTAGCGGAGTCCAAAACGATCGCTCATATGACGCAAAAATAACAAAATCACGAACAGCACTATATAATACATCTACAGATACAATGCAAGGCCTTTGTTAAGAGTTCGTTTTTTTGGGCTGGTTACAAACAACAAGCAAGGTCAGAATGAAAAATTGATAAAGTACAAGCATAGTCATAGCGTCCAAGATATTCACTCAATCAACGCAACCAACACCACAAACTAATGTCAATGATCACAAAGGATGCGCAATTCAGTCCCCATCCTCCTACATGCCCTGCAACGGACACAGCAGGCTCTCAAAGTTGACCTAATTTCACGGATTTTTCGAAATTTCACCATCTTCTCTACTAATTTCAAGCATAGCCATAGCGTCCAAGATATTCACTCAATCAACGCAACCAACACCACAAACTAATGTCAATGATCACAAAGGATGCGCAATTCAGTCCCCATCCTCCTACATGCCCTGCAACGGACACAGCAGGCTCTCAAAATTGATTGAGTGAATATCTTGGACGCTATGGCTATGCTTGAAATTAGTAGAGGAGATGGTGAAATTTCGAAAAATCCGTGAAATTAGGTCAACTTTGAGAGCCTGCTGTGTCCGTTGCAGGGCATGTAGGAGGATGGGGACTGAATTGCGCATCCTTTGTGATCATTGACATTAGTTTGTGGTGTTGGTTGCGTTGATTGAGTGAATATCTTGGACGCTATGGCTATGCTTGAAATTAGTAGAGGAGATGGTGAAATTTCGTA
This sequence comes from Prostheceraeus crozeri, assembly GCA_907163375.1. NCBI lineage: Eukaryota > Metazoa > Platyhelminthes > Polycladida > Euryleptidae > Prostheceraeus > Prostheceraeus crozeri. The sequence continues at coordinate 181,734 of CAJQUW010006931.1, forward strand.
AAATCCGTGAAATTAGGTCAACTTTGAGAGCCTGCTGTGTCCGTTGCAGGGCATGTATGAGGATGGGGACTGAATTGCGCATCCTTTGTGATCATTGACATTAGTTTGCGGTGTTGGTTGCGTTGATTGAGTGAATATCTTGGACGCTATGGCTATGCTTGAAATTAGTAGAGGACATGGTGAAATTTCGTAAAATCCGTGAAATTAGGTCAACTTTGAGAGCCTGCTGTGTCCGTTGCAGGGCATGTAGGAGGATGGGGACTGAATTGCGCATCCTTTGTGATCATTGACATTAGTTTGTGGTGTTGTTTGCGTTGATTGAGTGAATATCTTGGACGCTATGGCTATGCTTGAAATTAGTAGAGGACATGGTGAAATTTCGTAAAATCCGTGAAATTAGGTCAACTTTGAGAGCCTGCTGTGTCCGTTGCAGGGCATGTAGGAGAATGGGGACTGAATTTCGCATCCTTTGTGATCATTGACATTAGTTTGTGGTGTTGGTTGCGTTGATTGAGTGAATATCTTGGACGCTATGGCTATGGCTATGCTTGTACTTTATCAATTTTTCATTCTGACCTTGCTTGTTGTTTGTAACCAGCCTTGTCACTCTCCGTCATTCAAGTTTCGAGGTGGAGTTCCTGACAGACAAAACGGTGCAGAATCAGGGTGGTAGAACTCAGTCCAACGTACTTTTAACTACATCACAAAAATTTCCAAAAATATGAGCGAGAAAAACAAAACGCAGATCATTTAACGATCCGGACATGTCTCTCACGATGCCCAGAATTCAGACGGACCAAAGTGGAGAAGTTCCCAAATATATGTGGCTAAAAGAAAACGCAACTTTTTTAGTTTTCTGATGGTTCTGTAAGACCATGTCTCTAATTCTTCTCAGTTAGGAAAAACTGAAATAGAAACAGTGAATATTTAATGATTGAGACAAGACTCACACTTCACAAGGATCCAGATGAAATGAAGTGATGAACATTTATTAGAAGAGCGGAATATGAAAACGTCGATCTTGATTTGATCGATCGAAGGCAGTCTCTCATTCTGAGGAAATTCACACACAAAAAAGAGTGGTGGAAAAGTAAATGTCGACCACCTAAGGTAGAATACTTTGGAAAAATTCATTTACCAAAATAACCGCGATCGGAGAAAGAAGTAGGCTGCTATAACGAAAATGTAGTCTCACTTGGCCCCAATGCACACGGATAACCACCATGTGCTCCAAGGGTGAGGATGACATTCTGGCTACTCTGAAAATTGGATATGAAATCCTTTATTACACAGATATACAATCATTAGATAAGGGCGCAAGCTTGACAAAGCTGTGTCAGAAAAGCGAACACAGAAAAAAAATTGTGCCAGAAATACAGAGATTTGCTGCAGTATGATGCAATTGAACGAGGCCTCTATGCACTCAGTACATAGATCAAGGAAAAGTTAATTCCAGTCTTTTTACAAAATCAGCTGTTCAACAATTTCCGAAAAATTGAAAATATTTCATTTCTCATGATGGCTAGTAATATTATATTAGTGTTGTTAAACGACTTTTTGTTATGTCCCATTGAAGCTATTCTGTATTTAAAGATTATTCTTTTCGCACAGTTTACTGGATTGAATTATACTCAACAGCCGTGTCAGCGAACGATTACAACCTTTGCTAATCATTTACGTCAATGATCTCGCAATTTGGTGAAAAAATTTTTATCCTTGCCAGAGATGTCATACATGCATGGAAACTGCAGTGGTGATGGCCTAGGATTTGGAAATTGCGAGTATGTACAAGGCATATGACACAAATGTCATTGAACGCATTAGAGCTCTAATTTGAACTAGCTAACTAATAGAGGAATTTTCAACCGAATTATGATGTTCAATTTCAGTTGGAACATTGAAAGATAAAAAGATATATTATCCATTTATTATGCACAATGCTGTGTAAAAACCACGACATAAGTAAACGGAATGCTTTATAATCCCGAGTTATTGAAGCAAGGAATGGCTTGACTATGTCATGCATTTTTCCTACGGTCCCTTGCTGTGCCTTTTCAACTACACTTCCTGGTATCTGTTATTCCTATGAGGTTTAGTAAATGTCATAATTTGTTGCTTACAACCATTAATAGTTGGCATTCATAGGATTGAATTAGAAGGTTTAGACTGAACTGCTAAAAGATCAAGTTGCAAATCGATGCTATATTGCAAATTTTCAGCGCTAAAACGGGTTCCAAGTCAAAAGGTCTCTTTACAAACGATCCAGAAATATAAGTTTACGGGAAATTGTGCCACGGATAGCCACATACTGAAATTCACAAGTAACAGAAGACATGACAGAAGCGTTTTCAGAAGCATGTGAAGCCTAAGTTTCTGCGAAAATTTTGACGAGAAAGTCAGCAGTATGCGGCAGTTCGTGGAAGCAAGCCTAAAAAGGAAGGTGGTGGAGATCATGGAGGTCGTGGATTGAATATGGTGGCGATCATGTAGCTAAATGAATGTCCCGTTCAGCTGAATGACCTCATTAGAGTAATTTCAAACAAAATTCGATGAAAATCTGACTAAAAATGTGATCAACGGAAGCCATTTTTGATTGAATTTACACGATGCACGCTAATTTTTCTATCTCGTTTCACTTAAAATGGTAGGGTTTTTCAGAATGTGTTGAAGAAAGTTGCTTTTTTTATTTTCAACACATCTTTGATTAATAATGAGCTTAATGATTATATGACTCAAAATTATCATCGATAATAGCAAAGTCGTCCATAAAATTGATCTGAAATAGTCTCAATAATTTTTAGTCACACCTTGAATTATGCAAGCATTTTTGTGAATCAATACTTATTTTATGATACTTATTAATTTTCTTCATTGTCAAGCAATGACCAGGCTATGTCACCACATCTGTGCGTGCTTAATATAAATGACAATGCTCAAATCTCTCTATAGAACTATCGAACTACTATCGAACGATGCTTCACCGAGTCTCCAATTCATGCTTCGACCGAAATGAACATACAGAAAGTCCTGAAATATAATAATCGATTTTTGAAACTGTCAGTTTTTAGCGTTTATTCGGTTCTGTTTGATAACTATAGGTCAATCCTCAAAACATGATTGCATGAATATCTCGTAAACGAGAACTTCGATCAGAACTTTGGTGACATGCTAACTGAGACGTACTGGACGCGTCCAACTGATCCGCGTAATGAATTCAGCGTTGACTCATTGAATGCGTATTACCTTGATTAGCTATCACTGATAGTGTGATGATGATACCGCTGTTTCCAAATGACAGATAGCTTATATCTCGATGCTAGCGCTGACGTATTTTGAGTTTCACAGTAGATACTGTAGCTGCAATTAATGCTGAAACAACTCAAATATTTTATTATACAAAATATTTTCAGGAGATCTGCGAAAGGTGTTTTTGGTGACCCTTGAGCTGTATTCCAACACAACTTGCAGAGTACGGTCTAATGGGGACCCTTCTGCCCCTTTCAAGACCTTCTCAGGGGATCGACCAGGTTATGTAGCTGCGCCGAACCTCTTCAACGTAGCGATTGACTTCTGGCGGTGACTTCGGATGTCACTTCAAAGTGACCAAACCTTGGAGTCGACTATCCGCATTTCACAAACCTTTGTTACGCCGACGAAGTAGTTATCTTCGCTTCCACATGATTGACACCATTTCAAGTGCTCTGGAGGTCTTAGGAGAAGAAGCGCCAACCCTTGATCTGTCCATTAACTGGGCGAAAAGGAAAGTGCAGTCCCTCTATGACTTTTTGCTTCTCCACCTCAACTCCAAAGTGTTAACCTACTTTGCTCAACTCAATGAACAGGTCGATACAATAGACGATCGAGTTTAAGTTTGGTAAACCGGCAAAATAAGAATTGTGACAAAGTTACGCCTCCTCAACACATGCTTTATTCCAGTCCTGCTTTACGACAGCGGAGCTTGGGAACTCACTGAGTCATCCTCCCGTCGCATCGATGTGTTCCACAGAAATTGTCTGCGCAGTGTACTTGGCATCAGCTGGTATCATCATTGCACCAACGCAGAGGAACTCCAGCCCGCTATCAGTTACCATCAAGAGGGGAAGACTTCGGTTTGTTGGCCACGTAGCGCGCTTTAACGATGAGATTCGTACCAAGATCCTCAATGCTGTGTCCCACTTACCAACCGTAGGATATCAGCGCCCGAGGGGTCGGTCTCGTCTTACCTTGAGATCTCAAGTGCATCCCTCCGCACCATGCGGGAACATATCGATGCTGCGGCAGATCGGGAGAACTACAGACTGCTGATCGCCACAGTCACTCAATAGTGGCTCAGCGAGTACAAGTACAAGTAAGTAGCCACGCTAAAATTTCCACTGTCATCCCATGCAACAGGCTTCAACATCATCATCTTCTCACCTTTTGAGACGCGGTGGAGTCGTAGTCGCCTTGGTATGCTTGTAGAGTTGCTTTGGGGGAGACGCACCAGCTCGGAGCACCGAAATGCTTGTTTCTCCGGCTTCTTGGGTTTCCTTCAGTCATTCAATTAGGCTGAAGATGCTCGATTGATGATGGAAAATCTGCAAAAAAAGATGCATGAGCTCATGATGGACACACAAATTACATTTTGATATCAAACATATTGAAATTACTTTTTGAAATTTAAAAATTGAACGGCCGAGAAATCCCTCATTTTTTTCTTCTTCCTTGCTGACGAAGTTTTCTGACAATTTACGAACTTCCGGTTATAACTTAGAAATATCAGAACCAATTTTTGTGAATGACACGCATGTTTGGCATCTTTCATGATACCAATCGAAGTAAGATTGGAAAGGAGAAAACCAATAGACGCATAGGTTTTTGCCGGTTTCTGTGTTTTATTGCACTTCACACAGCACTTAGAAATAATTGTAAACCGACAAGCAACTATGCATGATCTCTATTTAGAGAAGTTTTAAATTTTGAAGTAAAATAGTATTTCTTTCTTTACATTTCCTCTCAAAGTGAATGGAAAATGGACGACTCGACTTCTGTCACATTTTCATGCTTTCATGTATAAGCATGAATGATATGTTGTAAATATACTGAAACAGTTTCATGTGAACACATTGAAGAATTTTTCGATTGTCTTTTGATGATGTTTTGATTGATATTTCCGCCATACTCGTACAATCATGGAAACCTGGAATCCTATGATTTCTATTAATAATGTCCTCTGTAATATTATTGTAATAATATTATGTTAAAAACACATTTTCATTGATGAGCTCAGGGATGACAATGCTGGAAAAAAAACTTTTAATAACATTTAAACTTTTTTATATTATTAAACTGAGGATGACATAACGTAGCGCATTGACACTTAAACTAACAGTTTACCTTTAGTCCATTTCTGAATCAATAAATTGTGTTCCACTTCACTAACAATTTACAAGGTTATGCTGCTGAGTCAATGGTTGAATGATTGCATATCATTTGTAATCAAATCACCTCAAAAGGACTGAATAATTTCATTGAAATACCATCATTTTGACATAAATGTTTTAAAAGTGGTTTTGCAGTGCGATCTGTTGGTATAGGCTAACGCAAGGTTTGCTTTGCACATTAATTATCACACAATTTGATTCAGTTCGGTAGTCATATTCTTGCTGCACTGATAGCAAGGACACGCACCCCTCGTTTCAAATGAAGTTTGTCGAGACACATTGACTTCTGCTGTGTGACTGTATCTGTATTCCATTGTTACAATTTACACCCATTCAGTCAACTTACTTATCATTTGTAGATGTATCGACTTAATGTGTTAATTTTGTGAATGACGGAAAGAGTCAAGAGTTTTGATGTTGAAGATTTAATTTTTTGTTTGCAATTTATTTCGGTCAATAATATGCATTGACCATTATCAGACAGTTTGATGATGCACAAAAACAGGTGTGCATCATGTCCTAGCGTCTCTCCTTACGTACATGTAGTTTTGTAGGCTATGTCTTTCGATCACTTTCAGCAAAGGGACTACCCTGTGAGCCTGCATTTCCAGTAGAAGCTGGCGTCCTCATTAGAGATCATAATATGCCTTTTTATGGGTCATGTTCTCAACTACTTCGGCCCAAATAAGTTTTGCTAAAACATTTAAAAATGCTATCGATACATGAATCCAAACATCTACATGATAGGCCCAATGCAGATGCGTCCCTACAAAATATATTCCTACCAACCGATGCGAATTGACAACCTCATGTCTGCATGCAGCTATCGCTATTCGGTAGGCTACATGTGGGTTATCTCCCACCACGTATTCAAATTTGTTTAAAATCCGTAGAAATTAATCAATCGTCACAAAACTTCAGAGACACTCATTTGAGTATATTTTCTACCAAGGAGTAGAACTACTAAATATGTTATAAGTAGTGCCAGGACGCAGAATGTCAGAAGTAAGCAAATTTTTTTATAGGCTGACCCTTAATTATCAATATTTTACAAGAAACTTTTTAAATTAGGAAAACCAATTTATAGGCAAAAAACATATATTTCAAAGGCAAAAATGCATCAATTTGGATGCTGTGTACATCTACGAATTAAGTTTTTGTCGTTTTCGCTTGGCAGCTTTGGATGAGCTCAGCTCATCCGAGCTCATATTCACTTGTCCCTTGAAGAAGCAATTCACCAACCGCCGACACACATTTAGACAGTTCGGAAAGCAAAAACAGAGAGACTCATAAATGTAGAGGAACCTGTGACATGAGAGATTTCCACAATCAATAGATTTATCTTTCGTAAAGAACGTATATGTTACAAAAGCAAAATATACCACATCATGACGGGGATAAGTCAGTTTCCCTCTGCTCACTAAGTCGGTGAACTCACAAATAAAACGATTACCCGATTCATCAGTCAACAGATCCGATTCTGAATCATTCACAATACCTTCCTTGAAGCATATGTATCCGCAGATATAATACAAGGAAGAGCGTTCATTGTCGGACAAAGAGTTTGATCTTTCGAAAAGAGAGTCAATCACACTCAATTCATCATCACTCATTTCTTTCGAGCAACACAAATTCTGAACATGAAAGAATTCGCTACGATCAATATCCAATTCCTCAAATAATTTCAATTTACGCAGTCTGGCGCTACACAAAAGTTGGTCTAGGCCGATATAGTAGTTCCCGCCGCTCATTTGTCTATAGCATGAAAACTCGCCTTCTAAAGGATCAGTTTGAAAAATACCTGGTAAGATGTATTTTACTGCTTCGTCTCTCAATAGTCCTGAATCAATTTGGACAGCCCACGCAGAGTTTGGACAAAGGCGTCTCTAGTAACAGACGTGAAAGACTGTATTCTGTACGGCCCTGAATTTCCGGGCATTCTTGAAATGGCTTCAGCTGTTTCACGAAGAAATACAATTCTGTTATCATTCGGATCGGAGAAAGGTTTTCTATCAGAGTCGTTCAAGCGAATGTGTCCCTCTATGGTTTTGATGTTAGCATCTTCCACAACCTAAGAAAATAATCTATGAATTTCGCAGTATCAATACATCCATCATTCACAAGTGCGGCTACTGTTTTCTCATTAAAGGACTCGGAGCACGTGGCGAACATTTTGCTTCTCTATTGAAGACGGAAAACATGATTGATATGTGAGATTTGTTCGCTTAAACAATATTGGATGCCTCAGATCTATACAATTTGATGCAGTCACTAAATTTAGCTACAACTGTGCCTTTGTTTGGCAACTCAAATTTGATCTCTTTTTTCTTTTCAGAAATCCAATTATTCCTCACATTTTTTAATAAGTGTACTGTGTCGTGTAGACAGTAAATGTATGAATCAGTGGACTGATGTTTAAACAAATAATTTTCGTTATCTGAAGAGCAGATAGATTTGTAGAAGCTTCTATTAACCGATGCGCTGTCACAAATAAATGCTTTGATTTTACCATCACATTCATTCACTATTTCAACAAGCTTCAAAATCTCACATTCAAGGAACTCTGCAGTCAATGAAAAAACCGGAATTAGACGAACCATAAAAGCTCGATGACTCAAAAGTGGTTTTCAACATTAAACTTAAAACAGTTCTAGCTGTTTTATTTGGATCATCTTCAGCTCTGCCTAAAAGATGGCAACCGCGGTATCTTGCAGAGGGTGTTATGTACACTTCATCGAACAACAACAAACATGTTCTCTGAATGCCAACAAGCTTGTGAAAAAACGGCATTTATAGTGTTTTTGGCATCAGCAACACTGCCAGTACTTTTCAAACTTCCTATATGCTTTTTGACAGTATCAGGATGAGGGAGTAGTAGGTGCTTTCTACAAATGTTATATGATTTTGTTCGGCTAACAACATTCTGTACTCACTTTCAAAATGGAAGCTGGATACTCGTATGGACGAGATGACATGTGTTTTACTTGAAATAATAAGAATTCAAGACGTCGCCTCACATCCATGTCGATGTCAGCGAACTGCATAGAACGCTCAATGTTTTCTGCAGCACAATTGAGTTCGATTTCAAATGAAGGTAGCGTTGATTTTGTAACAGATATCACAGCTTCTAACTGAGACCACTTCGTCAACTTCCGTCCAAATCCGACCACAGACTTGATGTCAACACGTGTATTTTGTTTTACAGATGTTATAACAAAGTCACTTGTGACAGAAACACAATAATCAAACGATGTTTTCACATATGAAGTGAATCATTTTGACCACGTCTGTAGATGAACGTTTAACAACCCATAAATCATGGTCTTCGATGAAAGTTTTTGAGGAGAGTTGAGCGATGAATGATGTCCAATCAACGATGTTGTCAAGAGATTCGAATGTTTCCAACTCATCAGGAATAGAGGAACGAACTGAAGAAGAGACTCGCCGATTCTCTACATCTCTGAGCGAAGAAGAAGCTGTTTGAATGAAATTCGAAGGCAGCAATTAGGAAATATTGATGGTGGATTGATCGTCGATTATAGCGCTTGATTTTAACCATTTCTGTGTCCTCCGGCCAGTGAGAAGCACAAATGCCGATGTATTGTGTCACCTTTTTGATCGTATTCGGTAACGCTCGCACCCAGCGATTTCGCTCCTCCTCTTCGTTTGGGAATCCATAAACAGTTACTTTTGAATCGCTGGAATCGTAATTGCCCTTACAGTGTATCACACAGCACTTCCGAGGCATTTCGACAAGACCTCAAGTAGCGCACTCGATGAAAGTCTTAATGCGATGATTCGAGTCTGTGTATTATGTGCATTATCCGCCTGACGGTGCAGTGCAGAGTCATAACGATAACAACAGCAGAGAGCTGGGAAAACAATGTTAGCTGATCGGCCGCAGTCAACTGTCAGCCTATAAAACTCGACACAATGATTTCGCTTTCCGCGTCCTGGCAGCTTATTGATATCTAGTTGTCCTTG
>CAJQUW010006932.1:0-46810 GCA_907163375.1 Prostheceraeus crozeri
AGTGGGAGACAGTTGATGGCATGCAGGTTGGTAATTCTTCCAGATCGGAGAAAAATCTACCGGTTCGGAGTAACATTATTGCGTTTGAATAAAGTGTATCTAAATTTGAAAATTTATTGTATGCCCTGTTACGCGAAACTTCTTTTAACTCTGAATTTTTTTTGTTTGGTGGCTTGTGTTATCCTTCCTCATTCCTCCTGCGAAGCGGGATGGTTAAATTGTGAGTTTTGGGGAAGATATCTTCGAGATCATGAAATACAATTTCTAACAGATCGGAAATTACAGTTAACCAAGTACTTCTGCTTTGACGAAAACGCCAATACATTTCCGAAAAGATAAAATTAGCGCCAAGAACTTGCTATTAATAACCATAGAGTTGTGTCTTTAAAACAACGTGAATTACATAAGTTTCAAAATACACCAATTTCGTGTCGCATCACATCGCTTTATGTTGTGTCATGTAACCTCACATTGATGCATGAACCCTTAATGACTTAAAAGACTTGTTTAACAGCACTGAATAATTTAGGAATGTACTCTTTTTAAATTCGTTATTTCGATATATGTTACTAACCGATTCCGGTGGGCATCTTATAGCAGGTAAACTGGAATTTACTATCTAGTAGAATTAGGAATTCACTATCTAGTAGATTTCTTGAAATATACGACGTAGAATTGCTGCAAACTCGGTGTGTGATACAATCTCGATCATCTCAAAGCATGGTGGCTGAATGGAATTCAAAATTAATTCCTAAGTGCAATTAAATATAAAACTAAGTTTTCTAACTTGTTATTCTGTCTACTATCTAGTAGATTTCTTTACTATCTAGAAGATTTCGGAATAAACAAGAAATTTTGCATATGCTTGCAAAATTATGTGCTCGCAAATAGAATATTAACAAAGTTACAGACACAAAAAAACCAAGCGTGTTATTAAAAAAAGAGGATCTGAATTATCAACCAATTAAATGCATGAACTTTTTCAATGTTTCTTAGCCAGCTGTTTCCAAGGCTTTGCAGAGATTAGCAGCATGGCATTAATTCTGGCACTCCTATATTTTTCACTTTAACACACCCTAAATACATCCAAGTCGATTGGAAGCCCTACAAACCCTTCACATAATCTGTTATCAATCTCTGAATGAAATTTCTACGAAATTCAAACCATAGGTCAACCGCGAGGCAAGTTCGACTTAAGTTTTCGATTAACCTCCAGAAGATTGTCCAACTATCAAGTACATTTCTGAAACTACATACACTGAAGTACATCCCAGTCGATTGGAAGCACTGAAAACCTTTTGTTTCATCTGCAATCAGTCTTTGAATGAAATTTCTCCGAAATTCCAACTGTAGGCCAACTGTCAGGTAAGTTAGACTTAAGTTTTCGATTAACTATCCAGAAGACTGTCCAACTATCATGTAGATTTCTGAAGCTGCATGCCCTGTAGTGCATCTCAGTCGAATTTCAGGTCTGGAGACACACCATTTCAAGGGTTTCATCTTCATCAACTTCCCGTATCACCAAGAGGTCAGTCATGGTCTCAGATATGCAACTTTCCTTAACGTCGGCCTAAATCTAAATCCACTATCTGGAAGATGCCTCTAGGGCAAACTTAACTTGCTGTTGTGCAAACCAGTATGTCGCTATGATTGAATGGATTTTCCCATGCGCGATACGCACCTCATTACCATGGAAATCGACTGACCCCATTTTATTCGTCATACATTACGCTAGATGCCAACGACAATGATTCACTCGCGTGCGAACTCGTATGTCATTTGTGCAATCTCGAATGGCAAAAGGTATACTGTCGGCGAAGTTTCTCTCACAATTACTAAACGATCTTACAAAGATTCCTTCTTAGATCTTGGATTTTCTTCGATCGTCGATCGAGGCGTCATAAAACCTCAGTGTGTGCTCTGTTACGATGTGCTTTCCAACGAATCAATGAAAGACAATAAATTGAGACGACATCTCACAACTAAGCATCCAGATTATGTGAACAAGGATCGAAATTTCTTTCAACGGCGAGAGACAGCTCTGAAGCGACAACGATTTGGACACTTCTTCGAATCCTGCGTTGATAGCTACAGAAAAGGCTACTCGTGCATCGTATTTCGTCTCACTGCGTATCGCGAAGAAGATGAAGCCCCACAACATCGGAGAAGAGCTCGTGAAACCGGCAGCGGTAGACATGGTACGGATACCATGCGGTGATGATGTCGCAAAGAAGATTCAAGTCATACCACTTTCAAATGATACTGTGAGGAATCGCATTATCGACATGTCTATGGATGTGAAAGATCAAGTTGTCGCGCGCATGAAGGCAACAGGAACCTACAGCTATCAGTTAGACGAGTCTACTGATATCGGCAGTGGTGCTCAGCTTATGGTATTCGTGAGATACGAAGGCTCCGATGACTTGGAAGAAGAATTTCTCTTCTGTGCGCCTATGTCGACAACAACTACAGGCGCGGATATATTCAATGTGGTGAACAATTTTCAGCAACAGCAAGGACTAAGTTGGGAAGGCTGTGTCAGCTTGTGTACCGATGGAGCTCCATCTATGCTTGGTGTCCGCAGAGGATTCACGGCGTTAGTAAAAGAAGTAAATTCGAACGTCAGAATCTGTCCACTGTCTTCTTCATCGGGAGAACCTCGCCGCGCAACATTTGTCTCCACAACTCAATACTGTTTTACAAGAGGTGGTCGCCGTTGTCAACTTTGCCAAGTCTAGTGCGCTGAACAGTCGACTATTCGAAGAGATGTGTATTGGCTTCGGATCTGAATACAAGTATCTTCTTTATCATTCCAATGTTAGATGGCTCTCCCGAGGTAAGCTTTTGCGTCGCACCGTGGATCTACGAACAGAACTTGAGATGTTCCTGAATGAAAAAAATCATCGCCTCGCCGCCCGATTTCAAGGTAAGTCTTGGATGTTGCAAGTGTGCTATTTGAACGATGTTTTCTCAGCAGTTAATGAACTGAACACTTTGATGCAGGGTAGAGATCGAAACATCGTTGTACTCTCCGAAAAACTCAGTGCTTTCAAGGAAAAACTACGTCTGTGGAAAGGCAAGCTCGATCATGGGAGAACAGCTTCCTTTCCATCACTCAGTTAGTACTTGGAACGATTTGAGGAATTCGACTTCAACACAATCAAGTCAATTCTAGTGGAACATTTACAAAGCCTGATCTCTGAGTTTGAGCGCTATATTCCAGACGAGGATCTCTCCTCACAGCATTGGGTCCGAAATCCGTTTGAAGCTGATGTCGAAGAGTTATCTGAGAACATTCAAGGACTTCAAGAAAACCTTATTGAGTTGAAGAATGAAGAGATGTGGCGTCGACTACATGGGAGAGTATCGCTGGGTGCCTTTTGGACGCAAGTTAAACAAGAGAAGCCAATTATAGGCACCGAAGCGATGAAGGTACTAACTCCCTTCGCTACAACATTCTTATGTGAACAAGGTTTTTTTCTGCTCTGACGGCCATCAAAACTAAGTCACGAAACAGACTTGATCCTTCGCATGACTTGCGTCTTGCGCTTTGTAATGTGGAGCCTCGAATCGAGGAAATAATGGACCAGAAAAAGCAGATGCATACATCTCATTAACATCTGATCGTACTTCTCACGTTATTTTGTACGTATATTTTTGCTTGGAATTACTTATGTTTATGTATGAATAATAATTCTAAGCTAACTGGATAAAAATGCAGTGCTTTATTTTTGTCATGTATCGCTGTCATACGGAATTTAAAATTGGCCAATAGCATATATATACATGTAGGTCTATATAATCAAGAATTTTAGAATAATTATCACTTGGGTCGCGAAGATTTCACTATATGGTAAATGGGTCGCACCTGAAAAAGTTTAAGAACCACTGTTTTATAGATTTAGAGAATAATTCTAGGGACCTGGGAAGCTTCGAGAATCGATGCGTCCCGTGAATCGGATTTCGATTTCAGATTCATTTCAATCCGAAATTGTGATTCGAGAAAAATTCGAATTGACCCGCTTCCAATTTTTGCTCCAATAATTTTCTTTTGATTTGGGCCCATAGCCTCTACTCGTTTTAGATTTATTCCCATAGCGATCGAATGAGGTTGCGTTTTCAGTTGGAAATGAAATTCAAACGACAAATCCAATCCAGAGGTCGGAAACCAAAGGCAAAACAAAGTTCACGTGAGGTCGCGTGTCAAATCAACATCCGCTGTCTTGCTCAATCGAAGCGTCAATATGTCATTCAAAACAAGCCGAGTACCGGTGCACTATCATTATCTCAGAAAAATGAAGCTTTGATTTGACTGCTTCAATGAGTGCTATGGTGTGATGAGAGAGCTGCTTCTATGATGCCATAGTATTCTATGAAGGGATTTCCAAAATCGTTTTTGGTGTGCCGCCTGACTGGAATCTTTACATCAAGTGCGCCGGCACCAAATTCTATTTATAGATTATTCCAGACTAAGGTGCGCCGGCGCGCCGGGAGCAAAATCTATTTATAGATCCTTCCGGATTAAAGCGCGCCGGCACCAAATTCTATTTACAGATTCTACTCAATAAAAATCCGCATGATGAGTTTGATGCGCGCCGTAACCGAACAAAGTAATTTAACTTGAACGAGTACGTTTTCATCCTTTCATTCGCAATATTTTTTGCGTTATATTTGCACGAACGAATAGGATCCAGGCCATATTTCCACAGAACTGATTTACGCCGGATCTATAGAAACGTGTCTCTTTCATGGAGTTTGTCTGAGTAGATAGTGTTCATGATATACGGCTGACGATTTACCACAAAAAGAAATTGTAGAAAAGTAGATGCAATCTCGCAGCCAGTAGGCCTATTTCGAATTCGAAATCTTACCCAGTTCATTCTGTAGTTATTTCATTTTCCGATGATATATTGTACAAGATAATAAAGCCTTCGCATATATTTAATTGTACATGAAATTTTACCATCCCCGACATTCGATAGTACCGTACGTCAGAATTCTCACGCTTAATCAAAAATCTTCGAAATAAAATTCATAGAGGCTTTGCAATAAATTATAGATAATAAAGCCACCTGCTTATAATTTGTCAAGCAAATATACCAGTAACCTGTATACTATGTTTAACACTTCAATATGTAAACAACATTTCATAAACCATCAAAAGGGAGTTTATAGGTTGTACATTGTTGTAAGAATAAAAAAGATGTATTGATATAACGAGTTTTAATCATCGATATAAAAACATGTATAAAATCGCAATGTATACGTAACTAGTGTTGCGTACTAGATCCGATTACGAAAAAGATATATATATATGATTTAACAAAAAGATGTCTTCAGGAATAAGATATTATTTACCACAAATTTTCAGGCTGTTGCTTCAGCTCGTCGTCAGGTGGAAAAGGGAAATTACATCGGGAGATATGAGTATAAAATTTTAAAAATGACATAGCTTGGCGTAAGTTTACATAGATGTTATCAAGTTCTATATGTCTATTGATGGAGTGGTCTGAGGTTATATATAGGTTTACATATATATATATATATATATATATATAAAAATCGAATCTCACTAGTATGTAAAGCGGTATAAACAGAATACGAAAATTCGTTCTAAAAAGGCTAATAATCTATAAGCAAATCTCAAAACAATATTGATAGAATATGTTACTTAACAATAGTATTTATATTTTTTGATCATTATTATTGAGTACTCTCTACAGTATACTGTTTGTTACTACTCCGATAGTATCCTAAAATGTACTTCATCAAAGGCCAAAGCGCGCCGGCGCTCCGGATTAATCCAGCAAAACATGTAAAGATTCTAGTTGGGGTGTGCCGTAATGGTTAACAGCATAATTGTCAATTTTGTGTCCAATCTTCAAACAGATAGTGGGGATCATGATATGAGCAGCTTTCTCCATTATCTCTACGCGTTTGTATTTCGTATTCTCTTTCGCACTTCCTCTTATGAATAGCCCGAACCAACTTCATGTGTTGTCTTGTGATGTTAATTAACCACCTCCTATCACCATCAGTGCCTGCGATTTAGAAGATTAGTTCATTGCTCATGTTTGTGAATCGACGAGATCTTCAATTTCCCTCGGTTAAACAAGCCGCAAATGCATGAAAGTAAATGCTATTTTCAACGAATCGATTCGCGAAAAAATTTACTGATTCGCAGGTCCATCGAAGGATTATCGATTCGCAGGTCCATAAAAAAGCTGAAAACTATAGACATCCACTTGCTAATGATCCAAACTTAGAAGTGCTGCAAAAAATGCCATGACCGCATTTCACTTGTTGTTCGTTTCATGTTGTTTCTTAGATTGAGAATTTAGCGTCTAATTTATGTCACCAATCGATTAATGCACCCGTTTTTGCTTCATGTACGCTAGTTGCGGGAAATTGACGTTAAGAATTCTGTTTTGCAACATAACATGAAGCAATTATTGTCTTTGTCTTCCCTTGTATCCGTCAATATCCTCCCTGGTCTTCTTGGACAGAAAAGTCTTGCATCGTTAATCTGTGTTAGCAACAATTTTTCATTCATTGATTGGATTGTCACACCTTTCATTAAATATGTCTACTATGTCACAAGTTTACCACAACTTTCAAAATAGCATTCGAAAGCCATTTTTACTTTGGTATGGAGAATGTTGATGTATTTCCGTAGCACTTATGAACAGATTTTTCCTGGATTTTCCTGGATTCTCTGATGGCATTAGATGTTTATTTCATACGATTGAATACATAAACATTTACCAAATCAGGAAATCCTGATTTTTTGTGTTGATTTCGGTCATTTTTCTGGCAGATTCTGAAAAAAAATTGTAGGGGTTGGGGACCTCACATATTGCTCAATCGTCTTATACAGTAACCTAGCCGTTTTTCATATTTCTCAAACGTATCCCTATTATTCTACCACTTCATTTTCAGTAACATCAGACACTATTTTCAGCCTGACACATGGTTTTCGCCTAAATATGCACGCAGATTATATGGGCTGCATACATCACTCAGCGCGTTGCTTTAGTTTTCATTTTGCATCACTTCATTTCTTGCCTATAATAGAAATATGGGAATGTCTCAAACTAATGGTTCTACTGTTAATGTAGTTGCCTATAATGACTGTTCATACAGTCATTATATTTTATTTTATTGGGCCCCATCAAAAATTGGTTTCCTGATTTTTTTTCGTTTGGTCAATCCCATCCCTGATTCACATGGGTGGAAAATTATTCGATCTAGCTTAATAAAAGTTGATAAATCGGTTTACAGATAGTTGTCTTGGACTGATATCTGCCTTCGAAATATGAAGCCAAATTGATCCAGGTGGATTTGCTCGTAGAATGCCGGTGCTTGAGATAGTCTACCTGCTGAGTTCAGACTTCATCACAAAACTAGCACCAAATGGCTAAACCAGAGTTCGATCATGACAGGAAGCCAGTCAGTTGTTGTCCGATTTCCTTCTTTGGTATTGCAGCACAGTGGATCATCAAAATGCGGATTAGGAGGTCCAATCGACAATCTTTCAGCAGTGCCTTCCCAAGAAGCATTCCCAGGCATATTCTC
Organism: Prostheceraeus crozeri; assembly: GCA_907163375.1. Classification (NCBI taxonomy): domain Eukaryota; kingdom Metazoa; phylum Platyhelminthes; order Polycladida; family Euryleptidae; genus Prostheceraeus; species Prostheceraeus crozeri. Next base: position 7,576 of record CAJQUW010006932.1, read on the forward strand.
TCATGTGACTAATTGGCAAATATGTAATTGTGACATAATTGTCAAGTATTGAACTTTTGTAACTCTTCAATTTCCTTGCTAGTATTAGAATCATTGTACCTATCAGATCACCGCATTGTGTGTTATTATTCTGCTTCTTCTGGTAAAGCAGTCTACACTCAAAATTTACTTTCTGCTTTACCAGAACTATCAATAACCATACAACTCGAAATGTGCATGAATTTTTTGAAAGATCAAACACGGAAGCCCTGTCATACTAAATAGAAAGCCATTTATTATTTGTTTCATGTATCACATTTTAATTTGTTAGTTTTGAACTCTGAAATCTCCGTTCGATTTTTGAAAATGAAATTGTACTAACTGTACAGATTCAACTCTTCCTTCATAGGCTATTTTATTAAACAGTTGTCTTAGTTAAGGGTTCATTTATTTAGCGGACTTTCAAGTTAGTAGGCCCGAAGATGTATGTATTTTTAGCATTCACATGTTTAGATAGTGAATTCAATTAACTATCAGTCGCTGATCGGTGGCTTTGATCGATGATAGAATAATGATCGGTGTTAAGGGGACGATGGTCGTTGATCGAAATGTCGAAATAAAAGAGGCAATGATCTAATTCTCGATTGATCGGCAAAGAAATGCCGTTTGAATGCATCGATTACTAGGCATCTCGAAGGCAAGAATGCCATAAATAGCCGGTCGTCTACCAGCAGAATGAATGAATATTCGGCGTCAAAGCATAATGCAAAAGTATAGGCGACATTGAGAATTTTTGGGTCGATTTCGTCGATAAACTTGATACCGTTCGAGACACAACTTTCAATGAAGCAGAAGCAATAACGCAGCTGAAGCTTACAAGCGATAGGAAACAAGAATTACCTGTCTACAAATTAACTTTACATTCGATCACCTAATATCAAATTGGACAAGCACTTATCACTCATGAGTATGATTATAAATCTCTATACAACGACAGTACAGTATATTATGGGACGACTATATACTCGACAACGATGATATCGACTTCAGAAGGCGCTGGATGCCGAAGCCCCGTTGTGTTTTACAAGAAATCTTCAAATTCAAAGACTAAAAATTATCTCTTCTTTGGGACTATAGACATGCATTGTACTCCCGGATATATGAGATTCATAATTCAATTTAGCAGTTGGATGAACCTCTGATTCTGCATAATTCGTTTGTGAATTTCGCAAACTGACACTGCAGTTTCCAGTAGTAGCCGATCTATTTCTCGAGGATTAGTTTCGGCGTGTCTGTCTACCTCATAAGTGATGAAGCTTTCAGGAACTTGTGTGTTAAGACATTGATTATTTTCTTTCGAACCTTGCGTCAATTGATTGCTTCTTTGAAAATACATCTCGATCTAGCTTATCGAAAATACATGTACTATATTCAGATGACTGGAAAAAACAATGAAAGCACATTCACATTTCTCCATGTTTTTCATATGCTCTCATAAGTACCTGAACTTTTCCAGTGATTTTTTTAAAATTCAATAGGGAAAAGAAAAAATTGCGAAAATGTTTAGTATGTGCAAGTTGCTATGAAGAAAAGTTAAAAATCATCTGCGACTATTCGATTACATCGGTGTTTGAAATCCCCGCATCTAAAATCAATTTGAACCCAAACGCAAAACTGTGTTGATCAGAATATTGAGAGGAAGTTGTTTCGATTATTTCAAAGATTGTAGGTCACTTCTGGTTCTGACTCAATAATGTAAATAGGGGGCGCACACTGAATATTCGGTTTAACATGACGAATTTTTCATGTTGTCATTGAGTTATCTGATGATGAAATCGACAAAAAGCTACTTAACCTTAACGATATATTTTTCTTTCAGGACTGAATGAGTTCAATCAAGAATAATAGGGTCGTTGGTTACGACTGGAATGTCCACCGGGTCAGTTCGGGGGAATCAACTGACACAAAATCATTTGTCAAAGTGAACATTTCTGTCCAATCAAAGGTAAACATTGAGCACCAATGTTTCTCATGTATCTAAGGTATCCATCCATTTTCTATGCGTTTCATACTTTTGATGTTCAGGCAGAAATTGCAAGGAAACAGGTTTCCATTAAACAATTGGCTTCAAGCGGCGTGATTGAGAACATGTAATTTTGTTTAAATACATGCCACACTCCTGAGAATGAATAATTTGCTGTCCAAAGTATACATTTTCGTCATAATACTCAACCCTATCAAATGAGAGAAATATGATTTTTATAAAATATAGCACTTAATTTGCTGAAGTCTTAGTTGTTATTATTTATTCAAATATAAATGATATGAATTCATTTCACTCCTCTCTATTATTAATTTGCGGTTGGGTGTGTTTGTGGTAAATACTTTAAGTTTCACATTGATGTGGTTAGCATCTTTCGATAAAATTGTCACCGATACTAAGGGTTGAGGGATATCTTGGCAAAGTTTTAGATGTACGTATACTTCGTATGCTGTGCATCGTATTGTATGCAATTTACAAGTCAGTCAAAAAGAGCTAGTAGAAACCGAAGATGCTATGCAACTCAGAAACATTTATTCAATTTTAGCATCTCAGTTATCTCTGATACAGTTAATGAAAAAGTCAAGTAATATTTCTAAGTTAAAGGTTGGGAAGAGTCAGATCACATGTAGATAATTTTGTTTTAAGTGAAACAAAATGCGAATGGAATGATATTTTGGATTTGGTAAGCTTATGTTACAGACAAACCAAATATGAAATATTTTTGATTTCTATCGAGCGGTTTGGCCAAAAAATACAAAAATGTGTTTTTATACTACTTACAAGCTTTAGTAAGTACTTTGACCACGAAAAGTAAATACGAATAGATTTTTCCTCAGTCATCTAATGTTTTTGGTACTTGTAAGACACCGTACAAAAATAATTGACAATATTCATCAGTAGTTTAGGTTTGAGATCGATTTTAAATTTCAAAATGCTTGTAAGTAGTATATATCGGCTATTCATTTCCAATACCTTGTAGAATAGATACGAATACAATGTAAATTGGTTTAATTGATAATAAACGGCGTGAATGACTTATGTCATTGATTAGACTAGATTCTATCGACAGGAGTTTGAGATATTGTACATAATGTGAAAATTTTTCATTTTTCTCAAAAATTAGGCTCTATAGTCTATTTTTAGAAGAAAGTTCTGCTAACTTCATGTAAATACGAATAGATCAATATCGAAATTCTGAAATCTTAAATGTATAATGAAGATAATTGGAAAATTTTAGCCAAATCTATCGTGTACATTTGTCATAATTAATGCTCGAAATACCTAGAAAAAGAACAATATTTATGATTTCAGTGTACAAGTGAAGATACGAATAATACTTAATAACAGTAAATAGGCACAAAAATGATGACTGCATATTATAGAACTTGTTTTAATCACACGATTGTCATTGAAGTATTTGAATGTTGTAATGCAACAGTACTGCGATATGTTACTTACACCATAGCTAAACCACTCCGCAATATTCTAAACTGTGTAGGCCTGCACCTAGATCAAAAGCGAAAATGAAAGCTGCGATTCCTATAAATTTGTTATTTTCACAGAAATTGTCATAACTCAACAAAAGTTCTTTTTTCAAAAGCGGCTGCCCAGCAAATCATATAATCTGAAAAAGAGGTCAAAAACCTTGTGTAATTGAAATCCATCACCGCTCCGAGAACAGCCTTCTTCCGGGGCCCTGGTGCTTTTTTTGTATCGTATCCATGTCTCGGCAAAATGGTGATGGAAGCGTTCAATGGCTTGCTCAGAAGTCCAGCTCAGACCTGGGTTTGAAGTGGGACTGATCTCATCCATTACCGCAAAGAAATCGGCCACATGATCTAGCAAATGAATCTTCAGAAACGGCTCGATACCGGCTTGCTGTATTGATTCCTTGAAGTCTTTAATTGATTCTTGGTATGTTGAATTTCGAGTAATGCCTCCACAGTTATCAAGCAAGACTTTGAATCGGCATAAAGCGGTGTAGTATACAGTTCGTTTAAAACACCATGGGAAGTCATCAACATTTCTGAGAATGCTTCTGATTGTTCTTCCCTCAAAAGCTTTCCCATGGTAGGATGCCCTTGATGCTCCTATCTGCTCCAAAACATCATCGATATATTTCATCTCCTGAGCAGACGATTGTTCCTCGATCTTATTGAACAAACACTGAACGATTCCCAATGTAATGTGCAGAATTGGAATGCAACACTTATACAAATGCGGAGCTTGTGTATCACCAAGAATTGACGGAGATATAGAATTGTAGCATTCTTTTGCACTTTTTGGATTACTCTCAAAATCGTCAATATATTTCTCCAGCTGCTGAGAGTGAAACACTCCAGTGCGCAAAGTTTCACTTCCACGGGATTCAGACCCACTCATCCACGTACAAAATACGCATGGATATTTCGAATTGCCCGTAGAAATACCCAACATCAATTGAAGGCACTTGTTGTCAGCAGCTAACATGACATGGAAGTCGGGATCCTGAAAAAAGTTTTGGAATGAATCAATTGAGAAAATTGTGAATAAATTCTGTCGAGTTTCTGGGGCTTCAACTACAGCAACAAGGAGAAGATCCGACACAGAATTGGAATAGCGAACATCGTTCAATACTTGAACATACACTTTCAGAAATCCTCGACCATGGTCTACCGATAGCTTTATGATCAATGGATCGTCACTTGAAAAGTTAAGGGAGCACCATTCCTTGATAAGGCCGCTGATATTGTTGCAAAATACAAAAGGTAATTGACTTGAAACATATTTTTCATTGCTTGATGCATCATTGCGAGTCGTTTCAAAGTGCAACTCGTCCGTTGACACAAAATACTTGCTCAGACTGGCATCACGATCAGAGTAGTACGACGTAAGACTTGGAAATATTTCACTTTGTCACTCTTGAGAGCAGAATTCAACTTTTTCAATGTGTTGTTGGAAAGGCAATTTAATATAGATTTGATGCCCATTAGACTTCGCATATCCAGTCTTGTGTATTCTCGCCTCTCTCTTTCCGGAAGCTGCATCCGAAGAGGTGGTCCGTGCATTCTAGAAAATGACAGCGAACTAGTCGGTAGCATGTCCTCCTCAGTATTGGTCACTTTGTTGCTCACAATGGTTGAAACGACTTTGTCAGTTATATTAGTCTTCTCCATAAAATCACAAACGGCGCCGACAGTGTGAGAAATGGGAATACATCGGTGTCTTTGAGGTGATTCAAGTTCGGAATTCGACAACACCTTGCTGCATCTAGAGCATGAGCGCTTAATCGGAGAAATTGTCTCTGAAGAGCGCTTCCGACCACTGCGGGGTTTTCCAAAAATACGTTTGTTTTCACCGACTGAACGATTTTGATAATCAATAAACAGTTCACATATTGAGCAGGGATATTGATCGGTGCATGTGATCGTCGATCGAGTGACAACTTTAGAAATCCCATCAAAAGGAAATTGCTTCACAGATTTAGCTTGATCGCCAACCATATCTTGCTGCCCATTCATCAAGTGTCTGAGGTCAGCATAGCAAGTCCTGCACAAAACTTTGGGGGAAAAATAATTATTGTTGTCATTTAAATTCACTTTCCAAAAATTTAAATAGCCCTTTCGCGTCGATTCCGATATCGATGTCATTTTTCCACGAGGCCAAATTTCTCCACACCTCCTGCATATCCTTTGTCTTGCCTCTTCGTGCAAAGCCGAACCAGCTGCACAGGCCATGATCGCGATTGAAAAAGAATTACTACTTTGCTATCAACGATGACTAAGAAGTGCGCAATAAATAAATCAGTGCCCAACTGCGAGGCTAGACTGAGAACCGTTCAGATCAATCTACTGCTATTGTTTACGATTGTGCGGCAAAAAGCTTGGTGACCTATGCGACATTGGTTTGTGATTTCATGATAAGACGAACGCTGTCCCTTAAGTGGTGACCATGTAAACAGTAGAAGCGATGCAAGGCAGCGATACATGCATTCTCTAATTGCTAGCTCGGTCGCCATGAAGCGACGAATCAGTTGACGCACCTTGATTGCACAGTGTACATGTACTCGTATATGCCAGTGGCTTGTTCCACAATATAACAAGCATGCAACAAGCAACAAGTAAATAGTCAAATAGCAAATAGAATGTGGAACGTTGATTCTCTGTTTACTGTTAATTCCTTTTGCTTGATGCTTATATAGTAGAACCCACTTATAACGTACTTCAAGGGACCTAAAAAATTGATACGTTATATCCGAGGTGTGGAAGAACAAGTTGTATAAGAAGTATTGAAGCCTACTTCTGCACCAAATTAAGTTGTCAATTGCAATAGTAAGGTCCTATCCATCATGACCAGCTAATTCTCACTATGCATCACCATAAATACATGTACATGTAATGTACATTTATTTGTATGCCCTGGCCCTACATGTATGATCATGCCTACTCGAGAAAACAGCATAGTGTCTTGACAATTCCCTATTGTGTAAGAAAAAATATGCAATATTCTGAACATGAATCTAAAAATCTAAATGACTAAAAAAACAAGTCTCAGATGAAGATTCGATGGAACAGTAGTGACGCGTTAAGAAGACACCATCACAGACAATGTCATAATTCCAGTTCACTACTATCGATTGCTCATTGGACGGATTCGACACTCAAAAGTTGTCCTCCTCCGAGCCGATGACAAGAGCTGTTGCTGCCATCATCAAACGCAGCAAGTTATTGTAGAATCGTGTCAGCTTCGTTTCGATGATTCAGAATACTTAAGTACTTTCATGGGAAGGTGCGGCCTCAAACAGCTGGAGGTCGTACTCAGAGAACGCAGGTTGAGGTGGTTCGGGCACGTGAAACGGAGGACAGAGGAAGAGCCGATTCATCGCGTGCTCAACGTGGCTGTCGAAGGTCCCAGGCCACGTGGCAGACCAAGAAGATCATGGCTGCAGACCATCCAGGAAGACATGAAGGAGCTGAGGCTGACAGTGGAAGACACACAGGACCGCGCCCGTTGGAGGAGTCTCATCACGTCCAACCCTCACCAAGGAGGAAAAGCAGACGTTAAAAGGAGAAAGTAAAAAAGTAAAAAAGTTTCATCCCTAAGTATGTTGTAAAAAATCAAAATTTGCTCTGTGGACCCTTGAAAAGAGTTCGCTATATCCGAGTAGTACGTTATAACCGAGGCATTTTATATAGACATAATAGGAATTTTTGTCCGTGCCTGCAAGAGGAGTACGTTATATCCGAGAGTTCGTTATAACCGAGTCCGTTATAAGTGGGTTCTACTGTACTTGTTGTGTTGCGGAAAAGGCCGCAGACAGCATTGATTGATAAATGTGATTGATTGCAGAAGGAAATGATGTCTTTGCCAGAATGAAAATTGGGTATGTTGTAGTAATATTTTGAAAAATTGATCCGAACTATAACCACGTATGTCAATAGTTCTAAAGAGCATACAGTGTACATGTATAATACACTGTATAAACTGATTAGACAGCAATTTATTAGATATTGAGTCAAAATCGTTGATTGTTGATGTAGCAATTTGATGGGGAATTCGAGCATTAATTATGACAAATGTACACGATAGATTTGGCTAAAATTTTCCAATTATCTTCATTATACATTTAAGATTTCAGAATTTCGATATTGATCTATTCGTATTTACATGAAGTTAGCAGAACTTTCTTCTAAAAATAGACTATAGAGCCTAATTTTTGAGAAAAATGAAAAATTTTCACATTATGTACAATATCTCAAACTCCTGTCGATGGAATCTAGTCTAATCAATGACATAAGTCATTCACGCCGTTTACTATCAATTAAACCAATTTACATTGTATTCGTATCTATTCTACAAGGTATTGGAAATGAATAGCCGATATATACTACTTACAAGCATTTTGAAATTTAAAATCGATCTCAAACCTAAACTACTGTATGAATATTGTCAATTATTTTTGTACGGTGTCTTAGAAGTACCAAAAACATTAGATGACTGAGGAAAAATCTATTCGTATTTACTTTTCGTGGTCAAAGTACTTACTAAAGCTTGTAAGTAGTATAAAAACACATTTTTGTATTTTTTGGCCAAACCGCTCGATAGAAATCAAAAATATTTCATATTTGGTTTGTCTGTAACATAAGCTTACCAAATCCAAAATATCATTCCATTCGCACTTTGTTTCACTTAAAACAAAATTATCTACATGTGATTGATGTTAATTGTAATTTTATTTTTTTGCAATTACTTGCGATCTTCATTAGAAGATCATCGTCAGGCATTGAAGGAAAACATTTACATGCACAAAATTCACATTACATAAAGGGTAATAAGATCTCATGAGTAAGAAATAGATATGAATAAGAGAAGAGGAATGAAAATGTGAGTATGAGACAGATAGTATTTCGCTACATTTTACCAATAGCAAAGACAATAGAAATTAATTGTGATCTGACTAAAAGGAAAATGGATTAAAGAAGTATGAGGAGGTAATGAAACGATGTGAATAATGATAAAGTGATGCAGCATGATAGAAAATATTATGTATCACTATATAAAAAGAAAATCTCTGTGAAGTTCGAGTTCAGATTTGCCATTGATCTTTGAGTTTACTTTGTTGATGAGTAAGGCTTCTCGTAAACGTTGGTTTGCTTCATCTGAATTATGGGTGAGAATTTTTGTTGAAAAAAATGTTTCACAATTTTGAAGATGTTTGTACATTGATGAGGTGGAATTTGTGGAACGTTCTCTGCATCTGATGTGGAGTGTTCTTGTGTTGCTTCCAATGTAGAAGTTCATACAGGAATCGCATGCTAGTTTATACACTGCGTTTTTCCGAAGGCCAATGGATATTTCCGTAATGGGGCAATTTTGAGCTGTTTTTCTATTTTTCAAAGCACTTCTCTATTTTCTATTTTTTCTTGTCAGTCTGACATTCGCATTTTCTCGGCGTAAAGCGTTTTTTCGTTGATTATCAATTTTATTGGAAACATAAGGAAATAGAAAATAAACAAGTCAGTGAGTCTTAGCTTTTGCTTTTTTCGTAATGTCTTGGTCTTTCTTATCATTTGATAAGGATAATTGTATTGACGGAGTATTTCGTTTAATTCAACATATTACCAATAACTTGAAAATATGTATAGTCAAGACACTCACAAAATTCGAATAATATTTCATGACCTTAGCTTACCCATTCAATTAAGTCCCCTTTCATTCAATTTTTTTAATTACCCTTTCATTTAACGAATAGCATCAAGTAGAAGCAGAAAAAATAGTACATGTGATCGGAATAAGTGCAAAAATTCTAACAAATAGCATTGCATTAGAATAGTGAAATGGTCGTCTATAGATTTGCATGTGAAAACTGCAGAGAAACATAGTGTAATGACAAACTTGTGATGGACATCTCAACACAACTCTGCCAAGATATCTCTCATCCCGTGATGATGGAAGTCCGACTGTTTTTACTTGTTAATTGCGCACATTACTGAGCTGTCAATCTTCCGCCATTTGGCGGAAATTCGCCAAAAAGGGGTCTGAAAAGTCGACTCTCGTAGATCGACCAAAAAATACAATAAAAAATTAGGGTAGGGTGGTGATGGGATGGTTGTATAATTGCAAGCAAATTCAGGTTATTTTCATTCATGATATGTTTAGGTTTTTCGTATTAAACCGTCAATTTTTTAGTTTTTTGCTCTGTTTTTTGGTTATTTTTCATATTTTTCAGCTACTTTAAGAGAACCACTTTATTCTCCTCTGGATAAAGACATTTGTGTTGCGATCAGATCGGCAGCATATGTTTATAGTCAAAAGGCGAACAAGTTCGTCTTCTTGAAAGGAGACGAGAAACTGAATGGCAGTACACGCCTGCTTTACTCTACGCCAAAAAAAGCAAAAGGAAGATTTTTACTTAGCTTACACGAATGACTGTACTTTCACTGATAGAGAAATGTTCAAGGATATGGGTGAGCCAATCAGCATGAATGATATATTATGGATATATGGATCCATATTATTTGGAAACCAGTTACTGTTGGGGATGTGAGAATTGATGCAAGACTGTTCTGGGAATATGCTAAAAAGTTTAAGCGACCATTCGACTTTTTGATGTTTCAAAAATTTCCGCCAAAATGACTTTATTCTGTTGGCAACTGTGAATGAGAGTTATTATTATTATTATTACTTGCTAAATATGCCTTAAAATAGGTATAATGTGTTAAATCGTAGGACGCTTCGGAAGTCTTGGTCACGTACAAATGCCCTTTGTGCGTGACCAAAACTTTCGAAGCGTAGTGCAATGAATAGTAGGTATGGCCAAGTATCTAAAACAGATATATCATGAGACCATCCGAGGCCCAGTCATTCATCGTTAGACGAATAGTCCATGTAAGCTACTCCTGCAAAATTACCGCCCTTCGACGGCAAGACATCGCAGCTATTCAAAAGTCTTGACTATTTCATAATTGAAATGGCTCTGGGGCCGAATCCTCCACGTACCCGGTTCCATTATTGGGAGAAGTATAAATTATGTTGTTGAAAATTTCTTCGGGTACTGCAAACACAACTTTTACTTTGTGGTACGTTTCGCTATGTAGCTTAATCATGCACGAATGACTAAATTGGACGACAGAGCGGCAGACACATCAAGCCTTTAACACTAACCATTCAAATCAATAATGCACATTCTGTATGGTGTAAAATAAAGATTAAAGTCATTACTAACAACAAAACTTCAAAAGTAACAAAAAGAAGAAGAAATACATGAGGCAGTTCAAGAATTTAATATCAAAGAGATTGTTTCTTGACAAAAGGCAAAGATTGATGTACAGGATTTGTTTACATGTGCGGATCGCAAAAAGCATACTGTATTTATTGATGGGATGAATTTAATGACAGGATCTGTTTACATGTGGGAAACGCAACAATTGAATGATGTCTGATTTATCTTTGTGACATATCTTTCAAGACATATCATTACCTATTCAGTATTTTGTCAGCCACTATGTGTGGGACCCCGCTCGTCTGGGTTTGAGTGTTCAGGTTAGGGGTCGAAACACAACTAGACGAGTACCTGCTGATGACTGACGGACTGCAGTATTATGTTTTATATCTCTTAATCGGTAGCTGAAGTAGTGGTCGATGTATTGCAATTCAAATGAAGAAATGTGGAATTACATGAAGTACTATAGACGGATGAAGAAACTGGCGATAACAAATTCAAGTGAAGAAATAGTATTTTCCATGTGTAGTCTTAGGTATAGTGTGTATAGTTTCATTGCCTTCGGTGTAGTAGAGTGTCATTGTAGTTCTAATTGTTTACCTCCATTATTCACTTTCCACTTATCCACTCTTACCATTATCCACTTTGTGTAGTGTCAGATATAGTTCACTTATAGATATAGTAATCGGTGTAGTAGCATCGTTGTATGTATTTCCATATTTTACCTCCATTTTTCCAATTTTTATTCATCGGTTTCTGTTGTTTCATAATATCCATTTTTAATTTCCTTAACCTATGGTGACCATTGTCATATTCTATTTCCGCTATCAGCATCTGTAGTCGGTACAGTATATTAGATGTCTGTTTTGAACGTGTATACGGTAGTGTTTGGAATCAATGGTATTAGTATATTAACAGCAAGAATGAGTAGTATTACAAGTCTTAAGATTTCCATTTTTACCAGATATTGGGCCAAAGCTGATCAATTTTAATTCGTTGCCACGAAAAAACTACATTGAGTTCTTTTAAGAACTGATTAATCCAATGGTTACAGTAGCATTGCCTTTGTACACTTGCGGATTGGAGAACGCCATCAGTCCTCCTTAGGACTACTTTAACTAATAATTTAAATTAGTAAGCATTATATTCTATTATAAATGGCTACTGGGATGACTTTCATCATCGTATGAGAATTCACTCAGCTGGATTCATTAGAAATAGGTTCTTTAACTCGTGTATTCAAAAATTGTACAGTGCTACCGATATCAATGTTTCTAAACAAACTTATTGCAAGTAATTTGATACACAATATTCTTGCGAAGACACTTATCACTATTGTTGAGAATGCATCCATTTAACGTGCGGGTATTTGATCTTTTTCTTTTGTTCAAGCATTGACGGATGGTGTTGCCTTTCCTCACTAGTCGTACATCAAGATTATCTTTTTTAAAAAAAAGCTTTAATTGACGATCGATTTTGTCAGGAACACGCAGAATTTGAAATTGAAGTACTCAGTTGTGTTACTTTCTTTCCTTTTCTTCGTTGTTTTTTCTATCTTCAGAATTCCTGAGGGATAGTCATTCAGTTGGAGTATGCGATCAAACTCTTGAATATGCTCTTTGTAATCAGTTTTAAGTGAACAACTGCTTTCAATTCTCTTGTATTCGTTTCTAATGAAAGAAATCTTCGAATGGTCAGATGAATTAGACTTGTAATTCACGAATCTTTTCTAGTGCGTAGACTTCTTGTAGAAGTAAAAAATTGCTTCACCATTTGAACTGATTTTAACAGTAAAATCTAATAAGCCTAGTTCATTTTCGTTCTGTAGCAGTTCAATTTTTAATTTGATGTTGTGTTGTTGGTTGTTCAATTGCTCAAGAGGCATTGGTTCTCGTTTTTTGGTTTCGGCTAGAATAAACAATCATCTACATATCTTTTAAATACACTGATTTCTGCAACATCTTCTAGTGTATAACTTGCCTCCTTTCCTTCGAACTCTATGATTCCCATCATTTGTATAGAGATATCATTTAGTTTATCTCTCTATGCTACTCCCTGTACATGTATTTTGAATTGCCTCCCTCAGTCCGGCAGCCAGACTGAGTTTCTGCAGGGAACGAGGCCGAAGATGAGACTTTCACAGAATGATGTACACCCTATTCCTACTACGAATATGCACGTCTGCCGAGTTCTAGTGAGTTCCTCCTCTTGTCAGACAGGATCAAAGAAAAACATGTAAATCCAATGGGACGCAGATTTCAGTTTTTGGCTAAAATGAAATTTTCTATGTTTTCTCTGATTAAACGAAAAGTACTAAGCCCAGAGTCATAATTTTTGGCATGGAATGTCTTCAGGTCATTTAATATGATCTGCATGTGCTATTGTCATGCTTCTGATCGGCAAAGCATGTGAGAATGTGGTTGAATGTGTATAAAGTTGCTCAAAATGTTTGAGTTTGCCGACATTAAGAGGCTCGCCTAATCGAAATGCGTTTAGCTTTATAGACAGGGGTGCATGAACATGAAAGGAAATGACCTGAAGACATTCCAGGTCAAAAATTATGACTCTGGGCTTAGTACTTTTCGTTTAATCAGAGAAAACATAGAAAATTTCATTTTAGCCAAAAACTGAAATCTGCGTCCCATTGGATTTACATGTTTTTCTTTGATCCTGTCTGACAAGAGGAGGAACTCACTAAAACTCGGCAGACGCGCGGATTCGTAGTAGGCATAGGGTGTACATCATTCTGTAAAAGTCTCACTTTCGGCCTTGTACCCTGCCGGAACTCGTTCTGGCTGCCGGACTACCTGTAAAATCCTTCCTTCTGACGATGACCTGGTCGAAATATGCAAAGGGTTATGATATATTCTTGATATATGCACCCTCCAGACTCCTTCGTTTCAAATAACCTTGGAGATGGCGGTGTATAATTTCCCATTCTATTTGGATCTGAATCAAAATGATCTTTGACTGCAGAAGGATTATTGGCTAATATATGTTCTTTGATGCGTGTGCCAATCATCCTCGAAGTCTCGCCGATGTAAAATTTTGGGCACAATTTACACTGTATCTTGTTAATAAGATTATTTTCAAGGCATGAAACTTCATCCTTTTCTTTTGCGAGCTTGCACGTATTGCAGTCAGCAGGACACCTAGGTTTTTCTTTGGGAGGGTGGAATTTGCGTCTCAAGCTGCTTCCAGAATCATACCAGGTGTTGACTTTGTCATGCACACCAGTTCTCTTCATCAAATGTGCTATCTTTTGATGATCTCATTTGTAAACGGAATCTTCAATGACATCGTCTTTTTCTCTTTCTTATTGGTCACATTTCTCGACTTGAGCTTTCTATTAGTCTTCCTGACGAATTGTATGGGATATCCATCATTAACAAATTTATTGAAAATTTGTTGAATCGAATATTCGACGTTCTCTTCCGTTGTTGATATTCTCTCGGCACGAATTAGCTCACCAATCAATATTGAGCGCTTTTGAGAGACAGGGCCGCCAGCATTCCATGGGAAAATTGAACCACTATGTAATTCCGTGATGTATAGGCGTGAAGAAAACGTATTATTCATATTTTGTCGAATATCACAATCTAGATGATGTAAATATCCATCACTGCTTGGTAATTCTATGGTAAATTTTATCGATGTGAACACTGAATTACAAATATTCAACAGTTCAGAAGAAGAAATGTCTGCAGGCCAGACAATCCATACATCATCAATGTAGCGTTTCCAGACGACTGATGATGGCAATTTCTTCAAAATTTCTTTTTTAACAGAATCCATGTAAATTATGGCCAACTGCGGTGCTATAGAATTCTCCATTGATAAGCCATCGCGCTGTTTGTACGTGATACCATCCATCAAAACAAAATCATTATCCAAGGCTAAAGAAATAAGTGTCATTGTATGATCGATATCCATTCCATTTAAGATCGAATTTCTATGCGAGTTTAGGGAAATAAAGTCTTTGAGTACCATGAGAATGCCTGGGTCTTCATTCACATCAGCTCTCGGAACATTTCCATAGAGATTGACTACGTCCAGTGATGCATGGCATATTTGCTTCGATGAATCTGGTTTCCAGGATGCCATCCATTTCACAAAGTCATCTGTGCTAGAAATGTGAGCATTCACTCCAACCAAAAGATCATTGAGGCATGTAGATAATTCTCTTGCTAACTCTGTTGATGGGGCGTCTAGTGCTGCAACAATAGGCCGACCTTTGAGTGCACCAGGCTTATGGTCTTCAGGAAGAACATAACTGCTTGATGGAATCGGCTCTGAGCATTTACAGTTCTCCAACCATTTGTAAATGTTCATATTTGTCGACTGATATCGGTTCGAAATTTAGTCAAGGCATAGTTGAATTTGGCTTGTTTAGTGGCCGATTTCGTATCACGCACTTCTACGAAATTACCAGTCTTGATTGTGGCATTGCTTTAGCCCACAACTGAGTATTGAAAACAAGTTTTAATACTCTCACACGTCCGTGCTGTTTATTTGTCAAACGACAGCTTATATAGCTCTGGATGAGCCAAGTTAACAAAAATCAGCATTGATGCATTTTAACTAACAGAACAATAGCAATGTCCACAACGCGCGCACTTTGAATTTCACTTTCGATTCTGCATATCCACGCTTTGAGGTGAGTGTGCTTTGATCGCGGCAAAGGCGCATCGGGCTCGGAGATTCCACACGCTCGCTAGACATCAGATGTAGTAGATCAGATAGAACGATAGGAGATTTGAGCAGATAGCTGTCACAGGCATCTCTTAGCATTTCAGTATATTGATCTTTTGAAATTGCTACTAGTCTGCCAGTTTTATCTGTAGGGAGAATGTTTGATTCTTTTTGAATGTCTTTCATATCTTTATGTATACGTTGGATAGACTTCTTGGGCTTGTGCTTCCTTTCCATTGATATATCGGAAGAATTCTGGATAAGGGTGCGCATACCTCCAGAAAATTCAGAAATTGCATCTTTAGAAATGTTTTCACATTTGAGCTGCATAATGAGTGCATCTAAGTCAGCATTACATTCCATCCATCTTTTTTCTTTTTTTCGAAATAGTAGTATCAGGATCGGTGAATGAAGGACCATAATTCAAATATCGATGAGTTTCTTCACATATTGATCTATTAGAAAGATTTTTGAAAGCAACTGGTTGAGTAGGCATACTATCATTATGATTGTCGTCATTGGAATCTTAATCCATAAGTTTGATTAAGCTACATAGTGAAACGTCGCACAGAATAAAAGTTGTGTTTGCAGTACCCGAAGAAATTTTCAACAACATAATTTATATTTCTCCCAATATTTCATCACTGTTCTTATAGTGCTTATTTTTTCTAATTGTTGTGATATGTCCGGTCACTTTCTTAATTTTGTTGTTAACGTGGTGTAAAATCTCATCAACGAACGATTCTCTCCCTAACGCAATTCGCAGCTGAAAGGGGGAAACAGGAACGACAATCAATGGACTTGACAGCGGACAGGATAATATACGTGCGTATATTACCGGTAATGAAAAATATTTTGAAATTTGCATTGCGGAATCACATTTGACGGTCTGGCACACGTTTATATCTCTGCATTAGATGTGGATTCTAACGCGACTCCACCCTTAATATCTGTGACAGTTTTATTTTTACTAAGTTGCTAACTCTCTAATCGGAGAGTTCGGGAATCATAAGGAAATCCAACCTGATATTAATGACAGAAGGATGCAATGAATTTTTTCCACTGAAATTTTGATAACGCTAAGAATTTTGAACCACTTACTATTGTAATGCTTCTCCTATTGACACTCATTTGAGAAGACTACATTACATCTTTTCACAATAAATTGTTCATTCTCAACAGTTTGGCTCATATTCGCACAAAACTACGTTAAAAAAAGACTTAAATTCAAAGGGCACCACGTGAATTGAACACTTATTGACTGAGCCTAAATTCATCCCTTAGTCAGTTAAATCATGAAAAGAATGAAACAAAGTCTAAATTCATAATTGCATTGGTTTTTACATGAAATTGTGCGAAAACATACTCCATAAGTTTGAGCTTGCACATACATAGAGAGGAAGCGAATATAAAGAACTGCATGAAACTGCGAGTAAATGATGCATACAATGAATGCAAACATGTAAATGTGCAAATACAAATAGGTTGCTCAGTGATAAGATGAGAAAAATAGAGCGATTAATAATTAATTAGCGATTGTTTAATAGTACTGTCAAACTTAAGCGGGCATAATTTGCTTAAGAAAAATAAATACTGAAAGGGAAGTTTGCTCTTTCCAACACGTAATGATGTCAGCTATGTCTGCAAAGCTTAAATATCAGAAGAGTAAAATGCTTGCAGCTAGATGTTGAACCTGATTAAATGAAAGTATTCATTCAACACTCACACATGCTACATGCATATAACTATGTGTGCCTGATTCAATATTGCCTGATTTATGCTATAGCTCGTAAAACAACAGACCTGCCGTGTCCGGATTGAATGCCTCAATCGAATTGAAGACAAAAATGAAAGATAGTTATAAGATGCAGATGTGAGCGCTGAAGAGGGACTCCTTAATGAAAATAGAAATATCTTCGAGGTGAGAATGATGAAAAATTGTTGTAGAGAGATGTACAAGTGTCTTTGCGATAGATTGAAGTGGACACATCACCTTCTTCAACGGGGACCTTGACATCAAGGAAGTGATCGGCAGATTCACGAGTGAATTCCAACGATGGATGCTGAGCATTGAATTGTCGAAATAATTCGTCACATGAGTGTTTATTGGCAATTATGAAGGTATCTCCCACGTACCGACGATAATTCTTCACTTGTACATCTCTCTACAACAATTTTTCATCATTCTCACTTCGAAGATCACAAATCAAATCTAGTGTCATCGCTATTTTACTGAGCAAGAGCTCTATGCTCACCCCAATATCTCGACAAGGAAATACAACATCTTACGCATGTATTGAAAAGCAATGGATATCCACAGTGGTTCATCGATAGACAATCAAAGAGTTCTCACCAAAAGTTTGTGACCGTTGAGAAGAAGGAATTCTACTTCAACATACGTTACTATGGTCATCAAAGTGAAGTTATCGCCAACAGTATTCGGAAAGATATTGAGGGGTCCCATTACCAGTTGAAGGCGATTCCGATATTTCGAACAAGATCCTTGTGCCCTGATGTGGTCAAAGACGTGGGCAGAAGTGAGCGATGTCTGACCACACATGAGAGGGAGCATCTACCGAAATGGCTTCTTTCGTCAAATGTAAGACTAAAAGTCTAAGAATCCACCCCAGTCTGCCATCACAAGACATTTATGTGACTGCCCAGAGAAGTTAAATGTGTTTCATTAACCTGACAATGGATTTCCGGTATTTAAGCAAGCAAGAAATGCTTTGAGCCTTGCGATTTGTGAAAGTGTGGCGATCCGACATTAGAAGCCAGTTCTATGTCTTCAAAAGGATCGTTTATTTTTCCTTCGTCTTTGTTAATTTTTAATCATTAATTCTTCTGATTTATTCTCTTTATCTATTTTATTAACGTAGAACTTTACTGTCACCTATTTGTCAGTAGTGTCTACGATCGTCCATGTTTTATGTGTCATCAAGTCTTAAAGCGCTAAGTGCATGACGTGATCAAGCATGTGACAGTTATGATATTGAACCTATGCACAGAGCTGTATTTATCTTCTAGCATTGGACACCATTCACTTGTAGTACATACCCAGAGAACAAGCGTGGCCATATGAAAGCATCTGAAATTTTGATTTTAAAGTTCATATTCAAAATCGCTCCAACTTATTGACAATAGATTTAATGATTTTCTATTTTGTGATGTCAGAATGCGTCAAAATGACATCATGAAATCCCGTTACACGCGACAATGTGAAAAATTAATGGAGTCTTATGCGCAATCTCTGCTTAATGACAGATGAAAGCATTCTAAAAGATAGCCAAAAGCACAGAAATAGATGTATGATATCTAATATAGCAAGGTTGGACCTTGGGTTTTGGGTCGACCTTGGGTAAGTGATACAAAGCTTGGGTTTTTTATTGATGTTGAATATATACAGATCAAGTCACTAAAATTGATGTTTTGATTTGAATCTTAGGAGAGATACCGGGTAAGAGCATAAAATTCTGATACTTAAACAAATTTCCACTGGATTCACAGAATATTTCAAAACTGAAATGCCTGCGATTATTAGCTATTTCATTCTGGGCTTGACAATGCCGCGGATTGAGAGTTTATGCATATTATATCTACTGTAAGTATTGAGACATATTAAATTTTTATATATTCCGTATATTTTACATCTTCGCAGTTATCTTCGCACCCTTAACTTTCTGCGATGGCCGACATTTATTCAAAAATAAATTAATTCCGATTTTGCATTCCTAATATGTTAAACCATGCAGTTACTGCGCAGCTATAATATTTATCAAGTTTGTTTATATTTCTGAATGATAGAATGAAAAAATTGCTTTGCTATGAGCAATCTGCAACTCAATCATACTTAAATCAAAGATCTTCAATTAGTCAGTATATGACTGTAGGTTAAATTAAAAGAAAACTTTATGACGTAATACATGTACTTAGGCTACTAATTACAATTATTGGAATAAATCGTTTCCCACTAATACCACACTTCTCATGGACCCAATAGGAATTTTGGCCTTCATGTTAGCACAAAATACAAAGAATTCACTTCGTTTGCTTGATATATTCATTTATTTAAACTTGCGCTTGGGTTTTGACCCCAAGTTTTTGCCCAACATTGAACATAGTGGTATAGTAATATCTGTTTCTGTGGTTAAAAGTGAGTTTCTATGAACACCAAAATGGCAGATCTTTTAACTGTCATTTCATTGGTTTCATTAAACTGTCTTTAACGTTTAATGACGGTTAAACAAATTATGCATTATAGGAAAAGCCCATTCTCTGAATGATAAGTGCCAACAGGCAGGGATAAAGGAAGTTGCTTTGATCTCCGGCATTCACACTTCTATTGTTAATACTGAACGAGCACGCTTGAACATGTTTTTACTAGGGGTGAGCGTCAATTTGCCAGATTTCTATGACTTGATTGTCGGTCTTGTAGAGAAGCTGGTGAATGCAGCTGCGGATGAATCGACATGTCAATCATCCTCCAGCTGGCATTGACTGGCGCTAGAGTTAACGATAACCTTTCTCTAATTTTGCGAAACTGAAGTTGCTACTACTACTAGCAGTGGTAGCAACTTGCCAAGCGCTACCTCAAGCAAATGCTATCTATTTTTATTAATTCGACCCCTGAACTTCGAAATCGTGATCTATGATGTTAGTGTATCACTTTGTTTGTCATCGTAATATTATTCTTACTAATCTCATCTGCAAACGTATCAGTGAAACATTCATTTTTTGTCTTTTTTCAGGGAGATATTGTGGAATCAAAGACACTGAGTTTAGAAAGTGACAATCTGGCTATGTTAATTGCACGAATGAAAGAGGCGGAATCCCGTATTCATGCAATAGCATCAAATATCAAATGACGATGCAGCATATTTATAATGATTTTTTCACTTGTGCTTCTATTCAATGATCAGAATAAATGATTTTGTTATGATAACACATATTTTTCTAAGTAACTTGCAGTAATGAAAGTTGGGCTTATCACATCCCTCAATTGCTCTGCAATAAAGCGTGTTGCTAAGTTGTCACAGGTTGTTTGAAGCAGGGATGCGGAGTGGGAGTCCTATCAAATGATAGGACTCCAGCCTATAACTAGATCCAAAATATAATACAAGCAAATTATTTATTCTCGTGCATACAGCTGTCACTGTCTTGATGTCAACTTGCTCCGTCAAACAAAAGTACAGAGACAGCAGTGCATGCAAAGCTTGTAATAGTTTAGTGAATGAACCATGGTAGTGAGAAAGGATTGTCTTTTCACTCGGTGATCTAATAGAGAAGACAAGCCCTCCTAGCCTCGATCACACCTACACACCAATGGTCACATCAGAGACAAAAATGAAATACTAGTTTGTTTGGAACATTACTGTGGTGTTTCGTTGTTTATTCTTATCAATAATTGCCATTTTAGTAGAGTACGTCTGTTTATATGCAAGCAATTATTACAAATAAACGCAAGTATCAGAAGCGTAGCGTGTTCTACCTCGTTATTAAGCATTGTTAAAGTACAACAATTACTTCTTACGCTCACGTTAATCGTGTGTATAATGACTCCTCTAAAGTGCATATTAAAATCGAAAGTGAACTCACATTTTTTGGAGGGGGATTTTCGTGTCTGGTAGAGACTGGAGAAAAACCGTGTGAAGCACACATCAACAAAATGGGAGGAACCGAGTCATGCATCCAAACTTAAAGCGACATGATTGACTTTCATCGAAAATGATTGAAAATTGATGCAACAATGATTACTGAAAATAGATTCAGGTAAATCTAGTGATATATGATGTAGGTTACCAGCTTATTTAAAAGAAACTATAGGCTCTATATACTTGTCACTCGGAGTCCTATCAAAATGATAGGACTCCTCATCCCTGGTTTGAAGCAATTCTATTTGCATTCTCCTTCACGGATTTAATTATTAAAACTCTAGTAACTGCAACATGCCGTATTCGTATGCAAAAAGGACAACAAATAAGATTGTGAATACACGAGGATTACACTAATAGACAATCTTGCGAAATACTTGCGAATCTGCCAAATATCTTACGATCGTAAGATATAATCCCATTTCTTGTGCCTGTCGTGCACAAGATTATCAGCAAAACCTCAAGATGTTTTTATCGAAAGTTGTCGTGTGGGTCCTGTTGTTCTGTTCACAAGTCAAAGGACCATTAGGGGTAAGGTCTAGCCCCGCTTTAGAAGCGCTGATTGAAAAATGGACTAGTGGGAAGGTCCTCCACACCGATCTCGTCAAGTTTGGCTCTAAAATGTAGTCCTAGGATAGTCAAAAGTTTGACACGCCTTGAACGTTCAATGTCTGCCGGTGGGAACGCACCACCTGTCCTCTTAAGGACAAACCTTAAGTCTTATTAACTACCCTGTGGGAACGCATCTTGCTAATATCAACAGATTATCTGGCGAGGTAGCGATTTTGTGGATAATTTTTTTAAAGGTTCATTTTCGTGTAAAAACTATCTCCGCATGTGAAAATGGTCATCATTTATCCAAAAACATGCGTAAAATTAAAAAACGACAGTTGGCGAAAAAGTTGCTATAATTAGTTGGTAGGTATTTGTTTACTAATGCGAGCTGATTTTTCGCCAACCGGCGAAATCGTGGATATTGTAGCAACTAATTAGTGGTAAGTAGTAATGTTCGTATATTACCTTCACATGAAAATATATTGTATACTCAGTCTGATCTGATAAAAAGGGATCTTTTTGTAATTCACGAAGGCTTAAACTAAAAAAAGTATTTATCTTTCATAAATGTCGCAGTAAATACTATGATATTATTCAAATATTTGTCATTGTTGTAAATCATTGAATGTCAAGAGATGTTATGAAAATTGATATAAGCGGATTCTCTATATTGTTTTCGTTATCAAAGAATCATAGTCTGCACTTAGATTCTTAGATTCATAGATTAGCCATATGTGGCGGATGGTGAGGAGGTGAGGGAGAGAATAGAGCCTCGGCTGTAGAGGCAGATTACTAAAGAAAATAAGAGAGAAAGTCAAAAGTAAAAGGAGACATATAGAGCGCGAATTGTCGCCGGCGAACTTCGCCAGCGAATATCCCGCAAATATGACTGAACTTTAGCATGATATTCTGCAGCTGACATTCGCCAGTTTTTCGCCAGATTCGTTCCCACAGGGTATAAGTTTATTAAAATTATGAAACATATAGACGTCGTTATGGGAATGTCCCAGCTTCAATTGCTAACACAGTAAGTCTGCAGATGCTGGAGGTTCATGACCCCCCCTGTGGGAACGAATCTTGCGAAAAACTGGCGAATGTCAGCTGCAGAATATCATGCTAAAGTTCAGTCATATTTGCGGGATATTCGCTGGCGAAGTTCGCCGGCGACAATTCGCGCTCTGCTACCTTTTACTTTTGACTCTCTCTCTTATTTTCTTTAGTAATCCGCCTCTACAGCCGAGGCTCTATTGTCTCCCTCACCTCCTCACTATCCGCCACATATGGCTAATCTATCTAAGAAATAAGTGCAGACTATCATTCTTTGATAATGATAAGAATATAGAGAATCCGCTTATATCAATTTTCATAACATCTCTTGACATTCAATAATTTACAACAATGACAAATATTTGAATAATATCATAGTATTTACTGCGACATTTATGGAAGATAAATACTCTTTTTAGTTTAAGCCTTCGTGAATTAAAAAAGATCCCTTTTTATCACATCAGACTGAGTATAAAATATATTTTCATGTGAAGGTAATATACGAACATTACTACTTACCACAAATTAGTTGCTACAATATCCACGATTTCGCCGGTTGGCGAAAAATCAGCTCGCATTAGTAAACAAATATCTACCAACTAATTATAGCAACTTTTTCGCCACCTGTCGTTTTTTAATTTTACACATGTTTTTGGATAAATGATGACCATTTTCACATGCGGAGATAGTTTTTACTCGAAAATGAACCTTTAAAAAAATTATCCACAAAATCGCTACCTCGCCAGATAATCTGTTGATATTAGCAAGATGCGTTCCCACAGGGCCGCTACTGGACCTCTGCTGGCAGGCAAAAGCCTCACATTCTTATAGCGGTTTATTAATGACATTGGTAGTTATGACCCCGCTACTGGACCTCTGCTGGCAGGCAAAAGCCTCACATTCTTATAGCGGTTTATTAATGACATTGGTAGTTGTGTTAGGTCTAAGTACCAATTAGATAGCAAAGATCTAAAAAGTCCAACCTCTGAAAGGATTCCTTGCTTAGTGGGGTCCTGGCATTTGAAATATGGATATAATGCAAGCTAAAGTGTATGATACGTTAATTCGAAGGAGTGGATAGCGCCCTCCACATGCGTCAGTAGTGTTGATGTCTGTGGCAGCAAAAGATGCCTATGTTGTAAATCTCTTGACACTAATACTACTTTTAAGAGTTTTAGTACCGGCAGACGGTTCGTTTTAAATTATCCTAGTAGTTTCTCGTGTAAGAGTAGACATGTAATATATTTGATCACATGTCAATCATGTGGGGTCCAGTATGTTGGACAGACAAACAGCCATTACATTGTAGACTTAATGGGCATCGGCAATCTGTTCAAAAGAATCATCTCAATACGTATTTAAGTAATCATTTTAATAGTTCTAATCACAGTTGGGATGATGTAAGTATACAAATTATTGACTTATTGTCGATGTTCGTAATAAATCTGATACAGAAATTGCCTTCGAGCTTAACAGTAAGGAAGATTTTCATATAAGAACGCTGAACACCTTGCATCCTTTAGGTTTGAATGACAGAGTGTTAGGCGGAGGTTGCGCCTCTCAGAACACTGCAAATTCATTTTCATTTTTTAGTTCTCCTATTAGCAGACGTAAGAGAAGCCATGGCCTTCGGGTAGAAAGAAATATCCTCCATCTAATAGTTGTGAGGATATTCTCAAGGAGCTTCAAGAGTTGATGAAGAGCAACAAAATAAGAAATTTCTATAATTGCGTAAAATCGATAAGTGATAGCATGCTTAAAATTATGTATTCTAGGCTTCTTGATCAGTCGAATGACCTATCTTTCGTTTTGACAACATATGTTCATAGTAAATTATATAGAAACAAGAAGGATAGCTCTACCGAAGACAAAACGCATATAGTGATTCCTTTCAAGTCTCATTTAGTTGACAAACTTCATTTACCTTCTGTATTTAATGACAAAAGTGTCTGTGCTTTAGTTTCAGAAAAAGCGAAACATCCTCCCAAAGTGTACCATAAGCTTAATAACCCTATTTGTTTGAAATTCTTCAATTATAATAAGTTTCTTAATAGCCTGACAATTCAGGAAGTTGTTGGCATTTTGCAGAGCGATTGCAGCTGTGACTCGATGACCAGTTTTGTTTATGAGCCTTATGGGCATGTTTTTACCGGTAATTTAGATATAATAAATGATCCAGGTCTCACAGCTATATTTGCGTATGGCACTAAACACAGATTGTCTAGGTCAATATCATGGAAATCCATTCAAAAAGAGATCAGCGATTCCATAGATAATCATATATCTCGTGTGTCCAGTCGCCTTCACTTAAAAGTTGATGACTTCTCTATTTGGAAAAACAGGGTCATGATGTTAGTAAAGCACCGCATCTTTCGTTGTAAGAAGTTGGGTAAGAAAGATAATGGCAGCAGCGTTTGTGTTGATAAGGAGTTGCAAGATCTCCATAAAAACTTGATAGTCGTTCCTGTCGATAAAGCATCCAACAACTTTAGTTTCATATGCAAAAAGTTCTATCTCAAAATCCTGATGGACGAGCTTGGTTTTGACATAGATTCTTCCACTGCAGTAGGCAATGTAACTTATAAACCTGAGCTTATTTCTGAAAAGGAAGTCCTTAATAAACACGTCAAAGATATGAAATCAAACTTTAATATTAATGTTAGTGACAAGGACCTTAAACTACCAAAACTTTTCTGGATTCCAAAATTGCATAAAAATCCTTATAAGTTTAGATTCATTGCCGGAGTCAGAAATTGTACAACTAAAAAGTTATCGGTGAATATCAACAAAGGTCTGAAAGTGATAAGAGAAAATTTCCATAAATACTGTGAGTCAATCAGTCGTCGATGAGCCAACTGTGAAGAAGGACTATACTTGATACTGCATAATCACACTTTAAATTTTTGTAAATCGAAAAGATCATTCTTTTATCACCAAAACACTTTATCTTCCTGACAAATGGTTTAGCAAATTAACTATTCAAACAAATCAGTAATCATGCAGTGAAAATTGTTCCCAAGAAGCACATGTATTAGCAGAGCTGGGTATTCCGCAATTTCAGACCGCTAATATTCCGATAACAGCGTTTCCCATATAAAAATCGATTAGAATCAACACGCAATGGTAAATCGACTTTCAGCTGACTGTAGCATGCCATCAATCGAATTCACTTCTGGAATGGGCAGTCGTCATCTTCTTCGAATCCCACGATATCGGGATCATAGAGTAATTAGGTAGAATAGCACCTCAGTATTAATTAAATCCTCAGTGTGCATGCAGTTTCGATTTTATTAAATGAACTCGAGTTGAGAGTGAGAGGCCTACCAAATGTCATATAAGCAAGCTTTTTGCAGTTTTGAAGAAATTGCCACGGAATTAACTGATCATGACAGCAATACAAAGAGAACAACAGTACTTCAGAAATCCTCTGTGTTATGACAACCTTGGAGAGGCGATGTTTGCCAAAATTAACAATTCAATCCTGGGCTATACACTAGGTGACATGCCACGCGTAATTACGGAACACCCCAAACACCCGAGGTTGAGGACATTCTATTCCTCTACCCGTGTACATACGCGCTGCACTAAGAGTCAGAAATCACTTGATCTGATATTGTTAAAACATGGGGAATGTTTATGAATACGCGTGGGCGAGCGTTTATAGTTTGCGCGTCGTCTACGGTTGTCTGCGTTGCCGTTTGAACCACGGATGAACCGCTAAGCATGTTCTGTCTTCCCTGAGCATGAAATTGAGGTCCTATCACATTGTTTAGCCTCTGATACATGCAGACACATGAGACGCAAAGTCTATATAACAAGACCAAAGTGTCTACTATGCTAACTTATATAACGTTGCAGCAATGTCCCGCATATAGCCACGGATGTTTGGGGTCATGTGTAGTTACGCGTGGTTCACGCGTGAATTATGAGTGATTGAGCGTGGCATTTCACCTAGTGTACTATCACTTTTCAGCCTTATTTTCTTAAACGTGATCATATCACAAACTATAATCTGCCAATAAAAGAGTTAAATATCATTGTAGTTCTGGGCACTAAGGATCCTTATTTGCCCTCCCATTCACTTGGCTTTTTTTTACTATCTGCATACAGACAGTAGGCTACTAATTGTATGATTCGCATGTAAATGTTGGCCGCATAAGTCATGACCAAAGAAATCTACTTGTAAGCTTATAGTCCTAGAAGTCTATGGCCTTATGCATGCTATGGCCTCATGCATGCCTAAATGAATATGTTGCTGTGCTATGAATTTGAATTCAGTTGTTCCACGTAGTTTTATGTGAATGCTGCTAAAAAGAGGCACCAGTGAGTATTTG
Organism: Prostheceraeus crozeri; assembly: GCA_907163375.1. Taxonomy (NCBI): domain Eukaryota; kingdom Metazoa; phylum Platyhelminthes; order Polycladida; family Euryleptidae; genus Prostheceraeus; species Prostheceraeus crozeri. Next base: position 34,579 of record CAJQUW010006932.1, read on the forward strand.
TGACAAATTTGTAAACAATATAGAATAGGCTCTTTATTGTTTCACAAGTGCGGTAAAATCATTACATAGCATACAAATCAAGACAATTAACAATTAAAAACGTCCATTGCGAATAAAAGAGTTCGAATATCTGCTTGTCTTCGCAAAAGGTGCTCTAAATACACAAGTATTGCGCGACGTCGGGAATCTTTCTTCAAACATAACACGAAGTGGATGGTCACACGACTTTACGATGTTGTCAAACAGTCTGTTACAAATACGAGTGGTGGCATCTTCAAAGGTACAAAACTCATTATCAGAAAAATACTTAGCTGCTCTTCGCTCTACGCGTAAAATTTTGTGAAGCAAATATTGAGGTATGTTACAAAAACAAGGAAAACTGTACAATAAAACGGAGCGCACAAAAGCAACGTAGCATTTATGTACAATGGACGAAGGACAACCAGCTCGTCTTAAATTTCGCAAGATGAAAAATCTTTTATAACATTTATTTACTATGCCATTTATATGCAGGTTCCAGGAGAAATCGGAAGAGACCGTAACACCAAGCAAGCGTAGGGAAGACACTGTAGACAAAGAGGCCCCATCATTCGTCTGAACACTGACGATATTCAAGGACCTCTTAGTGACATACCCGAGAAAAAAAAACTTTATAAACTTAATAGGAGATCAAATAATACCGAAATAACCTACTGGGATCCTTAACAATACCACACAAACTTATGAAGTCAAGAAATACCGAGTAAACTTATTAGGATTAATCAGTATCCCAGTAGGTTTAATGGGATTGATAAAGTGTGTCCTACTAAGTTTATTAGGCAGTTGTAAAAGCAAATCAACTTGATGGGACACTACATGGACGTTCATCAGGTAGTTGTGAAAACAGAAAAACTTAATGGAATGCTACCTGGAAGTCCAGCTGAACCTGTAAAACTGCTCTTTTCGGACATTCTATGCACATACCTAAATCAGTGAAGTTTTTGGGACTTCTATGCAGTGCAGTTACAGCACTACACTTACAGCATATTTTCAGCGCTTTTGACATTTTGCCTATATGAGCGTTGCTGCTCGGTTGCTTCTACGTAGCAAATGCGTCGTGGATACGTAGCAGTCGGTAGCTGCTCGGTTGCTTCCACGTAGTAAATATATGTTGCGGATACGTAGCAGTCGGTAGCTGCTCGGTTGCCTCTACGTAGCAAATAAACGTTGAGGATACGTAGCAGTCGGTAGCTGCTCGGTTGCTTCCACGTAGTAAATATATGTTGCGGATACGTAGCAGTCGGTAGCTGCTCGGTTGCCTCTACGTAGCAAATAAACGTTGAGGATACGTAGCAGTTGGTAGCTGCTCGGTTGCCACCACGTAGCAGATAAACGTTGTGAGTAGTAAGCAAATGACAAACACTCGACCGGCGCCCCCCCCCCTCTGGAACGGCAGAGTGTCGTGGTCGGCCGCCGTGGTGCTTCGGGTCTGAGTCCCCCCCCCTCTGGAACGATAGAGTGTCGTGGTGGACTTGGGCGACCGCCAGGATTAGTGTTGAGGCTATAGTGTGTGATGTTTTTGGTGCAATCTGCTGAATGTTGGGTTGTAAATGGGTTGTTTCGAGTGGAAGGAGTGTTCGGATGAGAAAACGGAGTCCAGATTCGGAATCTACGTGAAATTTTGGGTTAGGAAGGATGTTTCCAGCGAAATCGGAGAGAAAAAATTTTCGGCTGACGTCCCCCCCCCCCCTACACAGCTTGCTTCGATTTTGGCTTCTAGTGGACGGATTTTGTCGTGCGATAGCTCGTTTGAAAGCTAAGAGTGAGACAAATTCAGTGAAAGAATCGGCTTGTTCCTATCTGTCTTCGTTTAGATGTGAGACGCCATTTAAGATTTTGGGACATTGGTGAAAAACGACAGAGTTAGAATTTGGGACGTTTTGGGCTGTAGCTTCAAAACGAAGCATCGGATTGGAAAACGGATTTCAGATTTGGAATCAGCGTGAAATTCTTTATCTGTATAGTGAGTTTCAAGTCAATCGGCGAGAAAAAATTTTCAACATTTTTCGAAAAACGACAGAGTTAGAATTTGGGATGTTTTGGTGTGTAGCGCCCAAACGAAGCATCGGATGAGAAAACGGAGGCCAGATTCGGAATCTACGTGAAATTTTGGGTTAGGAAGGATGTTTCCAGCGAAATCGGAGAGAAAAAATTTTTCGCTGACGTCCCCCCCCCCCTCTGGACAGCTTGCTTCGATTTTGGCTTCCAGTGGACGGATTTTGTCGTGCGATAGCTCGTTTGAAAGCTAAGAGTGAGACAAGTTCAGTGAAAGAATCGGCTTGTTCCTATCTGTCTTCGTTCAAAAGTTAGAGCGGTTACAAGATTTTAGGTCGGAGCTCGCTCACCTGAAAAAATCCTAAGTGTCAGAGTGCTTTGTATGGGTAAAAATTTGAAAATTTTCCAAAGTGTGGAATTTCGACCTGGGACCGTCACCAAAACATTTTTCATCAAATTTTGAAATTTCACTGACGTCCCCCCCCCCTCTGGACAGCTTGCTTCGATTTTGGCTTCCAGTGGACGGATTTTGTCGTGCGATAGCTCGTTTGAAAGCTAAGAGTGAGACAAATTCAGTGAAAGAATCGGCTTGTTCCTATCTGTCTTCATTCAAAAGTTAGAGCGGTTACAAGATTTTAGGTCGGAGCTCGCTTACCTGAAAAAATCCTAAGTGTCAGAGTGGCTTTGTATGGGTAAAAATTTGAAAATTTTCCAAAGTGTGGAATTTCGACCTGGGACCGTCACCAAAACATTTTTCATCAAATTTTGAAATTTCACTGACGTCCCCCCCCCCTCTGGACAGCTTGCTTCGATTTTGGCTTCCAGTGGACGGATTTTGTCGTGCGATAGCTCGTTTGAAAGCTAAGAGTGAGACAAATTCAGTGAAAGAATCGGCTTGTTCCTATCTGTCTTCATTCAAAAGTTAGAGCGGTTACAAGATTTTAGGTCGGAGCTCGCTTACCTGAAAAAATCCTAAGTGTCAGAGTGACTTTGTATGGGTAAAATTTTGAAAATTTTCCAAAGTGTGGAATTTCGACCTGGGACCGTCACCAAAACATTTTCATCAAATTTTGAAATTTCACTGACGTCCCCCCCCCCTCTGGACAGCTTGCTTCGATTTTAGCTTCCAGTGGACGGATTTTGTCGTGCGATAGCTCGTTTGAAAGCTAAGAGTGAGACAAATTCAGTGAAAGAATCGGCTTGTTCCTATCTGTCTTCGTTTAGATGTGAGACGCCATTTGAGATTTTGGGACATTGGCGAAAAACGACAGAGTTAGAATTTGGGACGTTTTGGGCTCTAGCTTCAAAACGAAGCATCGGATTGGAAAACGGATTTCAGATTTGGAATCAGCGTCAGATTCTTTATCTGTATGGTGAGTTTCATGTCAATCGGAGAGTTTCAAGTCATCGGCGAGAAAAATTTTCAACATTTTTCGGAAAAACGACAGAGTTAGAATTTTTGCGATGGCTGCCTACTGTAGAGCCAAAACGAAGCATCGGATGGGAAAACGGAGGTCAGATTCGGATTCAGCGTCAAATTCTACATGGAAATGGTGTATTTCCAGCTCAATCGGAGCACTAGAACCGGAGATAGACGGGATTTTTAGTGTTTGGATGATGGGTATTACGTCATCAGCTGATCGCCACACACTATATAAGCTGGGAACCGACGGAGACTTGTCATTTAGAGGAGAACGATTGTCAGAGGTAGGTCGTCTCTCTGAGCTCCGATGATAGCTTCGGACATTCCAAATTCCAAGTTTCTGTAAGAAACCGACTTAGAAAATTTCATTGCTGATATCAGCTAAGGCGTCAGACTTAGAGGTTCGCCAGGAGATGGCCTTCGTCTCCAGGCCATAAAAGACTCCAAAACTTTAAAGGCTCGTAACTTTGCTTCTACAAGTCCGTTTGACTTGATTCAAAAAAGGTTCGGTCGCTATTGACCTGCCCTAAGTGATGGACTACTTATAAAATTTCATAAGTAGTGCTAAAAAGTTGAAAAATTTAAATTCACTAGTTTTGGAGGTTTTCTGGGGTTTTCGACCCTGCTGAAGTCAATGAAAGCATTTTTAATGATGTCTGAGCCAGTCTTCTCTTGGTATAAGCGGCTTTTCACTGAAAGCGAGCAAGACACGGAGAGTTTTGCTGTAATATTCCACTGACAGGGTGTTCCTTCGGGACGGCGGACGATGCCGTAGTGATAAGTGTGGCAAGGGAATGTGTCATATTTAAGACCGTAACCGCTGGGACAACTCATGTCTCATGTTGGGCATTTGACACAGCTCTCAACGTAGCACTTTGAACGCCAATCGGTTGAGTCTTAGCTATCTTGTCATGGGTGGCCTCTAAACATCTCCATTGCAAAACGCTGGTGAATCAAGCTCTCTACGGCTTGCTATCAAGCAGATCAAAGCAATAACTTGGGATGTTTCCTCAAGGTTTTCAAGTATGCTGAGTTCAAATCTGCTATCAGATTTCAAATTCAACTAAGACTAAGGCAGCTTTGAGGGGTTAGATCCCAGCTACTGTTCACTACCTTTGACTCGGCGTTGCTGTTACCACTTCGGGCAGTGACAATGATGTCTTCAGCTGTAAAGAGCGGGTATCGGGGAAGATCTCTCACTTCCCTAGTGATCAGTACAAGGCCTTCGGGCTGTCGACGGGATCGAGTGCCACTCACTACACTCAAATCTATCATTCCTCACTAAGTGTAAATTACTGACTATACATTTGTCCTGCTATCAGGTTATTTTTGACTTGCTATCTAGTTGAATAGTCTCTTGCTATCAAGAGATTCACTTCTACTCATAAAGCACATCATCGCTGTAATACCTCCTTTGCTCGAGCGTTCCTTCGGGACGGCGGGTACTGCCGTAGAGGATTGTGTTGCACGGGTTGTTCGTCGTTTGTTAGACCGAAACCTCTGAGCCGTTGCTCATGTTGGGCGTTCGACTTCATACTCAACGTGACGCTTTCTCTCGCCAGGTCAGAGTACTTCAGCCATTCGACAAAGGTTAGTCTTTATGATATGGAGTAGAGTGAAATGTAATTCATTAGATGTCCCTTCAATGATTGCTCCCATGATAAACGTTGATGAGACAAATGAAATGATTCTCATCTTCCCTTTTCAATGATTGAAATCTACTAACACACTACCGTATAATCGTCCACTATGGGGCAAGACATGATAGAGCCTCCACGCGGTTTGCCCTGGGCAGTCTTTAGACTGGCGAATACTATCATTAAGTTGAATCTGCTATCAGTCAACTTGAACGTTGCGTCACATTAGAGGGGTATATAAACCACTGCGTCTCATTTCATTTCAATCATGCAGACGCCGAACAGTCAAGTCAGCTCTCCTCGCGGACCGCAGTTAAGGCCGCGAAATTTATTTGAGGAGTTTGTCAGGCTAGAGGGGCAAGACAGAGTTTTTAATAATCTTGCTCGGATTGGCAATCCGATGACAGCAACTGCTGTCAATCCAACGGAATGGCGCTACATTCCACTTTTTAGCCATGTACCAGTTAGTGTGGAAGTCGACAGTGCTACCAAAGAGAGAGTCTTTGACTCTCTCAGTAGAATTGGTAGGGTGTAAGGTGACGTTACTCCCGAGAATGAACCATCGGCTCTCTTAAGGGCCACCATGGGCAAGACATGATAGAACCTCCTCGCGGTTTGCCCTGGGCAGTCTTCGGACTGGCGAATACTATCATTAAGTTGAATCTGCTATCAGTCAACTTGAACGTTGCAAATGAAGTTCGGTGTAATACTTCCGTTCGACGGGCGTTCCTGTAAAGGGCGGCGGTGAAACCCGTAGCTATGTATACCGCAAGGGACATTCGGCAATGGTCAATCTTGTTAAACCTCTCTGCGTCATGTTTGCAAGTGATTGCCTCTGTCTCAACGTAGTATGCATTCGCGCCAGGGCGACATTTAGCCAACTGTCGAAGGTTGCCTAAAACTTTCCATTGCATACGTTATGAGAGCCATGAGTTCTACCTGTCTCTATCAATGAGACGAATTGATGAATGGAATGAAAGGGAGGATACTCACGCGCCACACGCAACATAACACACTTCTCTCTTCCGTAGTCTAACAAGCTCTTTACACATGGATCGCAGTCGATTGCTATCCCTGAAGCATTCTGATTCGCTGTTGAGCAATTCATTGTTGAAAACCCTATATAAGCCAGAAGATTGTAGCGCTTCTCATTCAATTTGAAGTCACGATGGAAGCCACATCTGCCGACAACATTCCCGTCTTCATCGATGAAGACAACGCCATTCCCGAGTTCGTCATCCTCGACGAGTGGGATGAGGATGAGAAGAAGGGGAAGATCAAGAGGATCATTTGGACGGATGAGGTGTGGACTCCGAATACCACTCGCATCCGAAAGGTGCCAGATGCACCAGCACGGCTTAGGCGGTATAGGGTTTATGACAACCTAACCGTCATACCCCTTGACTATTCAAGCCAATAGTCAACCTAATCCCGAGAATGAACCATCGGCTCTCTTAAGGGCCACCATGGGGCAAGACATGATAGAACCTCCTCGCGGTTTGTCCTGGGCAGTCTTCGGACTGGCGAATACTATCATTAAGTTGAATCTGCTATCAGTCAACTTGAACGTTGCAAATGAAGTTCGGTGTAATACTTCCTTTCGACGGGCGTTCCTGTAAAGGGCGGCGGTGAAACCCGTAGCTATGTATACCGCAAGGGACATTCGGCAATGGTCAATCTTGTTAAACCTCTCTGCGTCATGTTTGCAAGTGATTGCCTCTGTCTCAACGTAGTATGCATTCGCGCCAGGGCGACATTTAGCCAACTGTCGAAGGTTGCCTAAAACTTTCCATTGCATACGTTATGAGAACCATGAGTTCTACCTGTCTCTATCAATGAGACGAATTGATGAATGGAATGAAAGGGAGGACACTCACGCGCCACACGCAATATAACACACTTCTCTCTTCCGTAGTCTAACAAGCTCTTTACACATGGATCGCAGTCGATTGCTATCCCTGTATCAGAAGTGTAAGCTATCTTAATTTATTTGACACTATTTGATCTATTATCATCGTCCATATGAATGTTTTAGATTTACAAGTTAGACTAAGCGTGCTACTATTTCCAAATGAAAAGTATACATGGTTAAATCATCCACTTAAGCCCATCCATAGTCTAGCAAGCTCTTTACACATGGATCGCAGTCGATTGCTATCCCTGTATCAGAAGTGTAAGCTATCTTAATTTATTTGACACTATTTTATCTACCATCATCGTCCATATGAAATGTTTTTAGATTTACAAACGGGTCCCGTAACTAAGGGACCCGTTACTAAGGGTCGGGCCCCTTTAGAGAATATATAAGAAGGAGTTTTGAATGTAGATGAATTATACCGTTGAAGAAGACTACTCAGATACAATATGGCAGTAGCCGGTGAAGTAACGATATCTACAACGTCAGCATCAACGTCAGCATCAACGTCAGCATCTATTTTCTTCCCATTGCTTCGGGATCGAGTACCTGCAATGGTGTATCGAGATATTCCCCTTTTCGCTGGGGATGTGATCCTATCAGATAAGATATCATGTGTGGTGGTCAAGCGGGCTGTGGTACAGACAGAGACTCACATATTTCCAACTACGATTGACACTTTTTATTTTACTAAATCACCTGTATATCGTATACATTCAAGTACGAATGACCCACCGGAGAAGCCACTATACATGGAACGAGATGTGCCTATGTACGAAGGGGATGTAATTCTGGGGTACTCCCCTACAAGAATGATGATACGTCGTGCACCAGGATGGGTGGATGATGGAAGGTGGATGGGGGCGTATGTGGAAGTTGAACATCATTCAAAGCCACTCATGGACCCACCGTATGAGACGCAACGATTCCGTCTAGATGGTGAAGCATGGATTCGTGTCATTCCCAACGGATGGTACAGAGACATTGATGAAGAGAGAGGTGATTATAAGTCCTTTAGAGAAATAAGTGGAGAAATTTTGTATTTCAATGAACTTTTATGTATATATTGAATGAACTTTTATTGACTAAACATACTTCATACATGTGATCATTTTCCTTTGAGTTATACTATAATGAATAGGATGGTATTAGAAGAAGAGGGATATGGGTATAAAATAAGTTAAGTGAAAATAGATGGGAATATAATCATCATGAGTGAGGTTCCAGAGTGTGAGGTTCCAGAGTGTGAGGTACGTTATCCAATACGTCATTGGAAAGGTAAATTTTGGCAATATCACCGTACCATTCCATTATTTCATGGAGACAAGATAATTTCAGAGACGAAGAACTGTGTAGTGATATCACGCCGTAAGATAGAATTGGAAAATGAAATAATTCCAACGTATATTGACACATTCTATTTTGAAGTAACACCGACATATCAGCATCCAATTACAACAACGGTGGAGAAACCGAAAGACTGTCTTTAATTTTGAACGTGATTACATTCCAATGTATGAAGGAGATGTAGTTATATCATGGAATCCTACAGAAACATGTATTCGACGTTCTCCAGGTAGAAAGCGTGAAGATGGAGGAGGTTTGGCACGGGCTATGTATATAGTATATCAACATACTCCAGAAGTGTATAAACGACCGAAATTGACACGACGATTTCGTTTGGATATTGAGAAGAAGGTGTGGGTTCAGATTCTTCATACTGATACATTGACTGACATTGAATGGACGGTGGACAAACGAGGTGATTTCAGGGTCCCCTGAAGGGGACCCATGAAGGGATCGGGTCCTTGGAGAGATGTAATAAGAGTGGATGAAATGAGTTCACAATCATAATCATGGTAGAAACAAGAGAAGAGTTGAGAGTAAGGCAGCGTGAGGAGATGAAGACCATCAAACAAATGATTGAAAGATATAAGAGGAGAGCCTATAAATCGAAGAATCCAGAGAAGATCAGAGAGTGTGAGGACACATGCGACTTTGTGCTGAAAGCGACGATAGTGAGTCATCAACGACAATCAAATTATTGGAGAGATGGATTGTGGAAGGGACCCGATAGAGGACCCGATACCTTTTAGAGGACCTGATACCTTTTAGAGGAGCCGATCCACTAAAAACTGTATATAAATGACTTTTGAAATCATTTACTTCATATTTTGACTTGAGCTAGTGAACATGCCCGACGTAACGATGATCCAACCTTTACGGATTCGCATTCCCGAAGTGTTAGTGCCAGAGAGCGACGAGGAAGACTGGTCAACTGATCTTCCGTCTGGATGGGGATCGTGGCCCGATTTGAGTGAATTGACTGATGAAGGACTTCCAGAGTTGGTGACGCCTACCCCGATGGACAATCTTCCTCCAAGGTTTTCACCAGACATTACACAGTTGGACAGATTTTTAAATTCACCATCTTCCAGTCGGACGAATTTTAGTGAAATGACGGATGAAGAGTGGGTGACGTACGAAAAGGAGAAGGAGAAAGAGAATAATCCACCTAACTCGATGGCAGGATCTCCGGTGGTCCCATTGGGATTACGTATGCTTATCCCACAATTGCCGCATCGACAGTTTCATGGACGCATTTCATCAGAATCAAATATACGACGTGAGGTGGATTTGGTGGATGAAGCGTTGGTGCATGTCATTGATATGAACAGTGTTTTCTCATGATTTACTTTCTCATGATTTACTTTCTCGTGTGTGCTTCTTCAATAAACTTACATGGTAAGCCTTGATTCTTTTGAATGAAAGGGTATGGGATGTAGAAGTTTAAGTAATCATATACATAGCAGATTGTATGAATCATGCCATGTTATAGACGAAGACGAAGACGTCAGAGCATTCCTCTAGCGGGAATGCTTGGTAAACATTTTGCAGGAACTATTACAAAGGGTGTTTCACGACATATAGCAAGGAAAGCCATTAGACGTATTAAGCGAAAGCGCTAAGTAACAGTGAATGGAATGTTATTATGACAATGCCATATCGTACTAGACGAAGACGAAGACGAAGACGACGTCAGAGGGGTGGTCTTATCATTTCAATTTTACCACGTGTCCTTAATAAAGTAATGAAAGTAATGACACATCGAGATCTAGGTGCAGGTCCTACATTGCTGCATAGATTTGGTGACGAATAAGATTTACTAGTTTGCAATTTAGACTAAGCGTTCTATTATTTGTAAATGAAAGATATAGTTTCAATAGTTTACACGTTAAAAATAAAAATTCAATAGTGTGTATGTTAAGAATAAAGTTCTATCTGTTTGTATGTTAGAAATAAAATGAAGTTTCATCAGTTTACAAGTTAAGAATAAAGTTTTATCTGTTTGTATGTTAGAAATAAAACAAAGTTTCAACGGTTAACAAGTTAAAAATAAAGTTTCAATAGTTTACAAGTTAAAACTAATGTTTCAATAGTGCGTATGTTAAGAATAAAGTTTTATCTGTTTATATGTTAGAAATAAAATGAAGTTTCGCCAGTTTACAAGTTAAGAATAAATTTTATCTGCTTGTATGTTAGAATTAAAACAAAGTTTCAACCGTTTACAGGTTAAAAATAAAGTTTCAATAGTTAACACGTTAAAAATAAAGTTTCAATAGTGTGTATGTTAAGAATAAAGTTCTATCTGTTTCTATGTTAGAAATAAAATGAAGGTTCATCAGTTTACAAGTTAAGAATAAAGTTTTATCTGTTTGTATGTTAGAAATAAAACAAAGTTTCAACCGTTAACAAGTTAAAAATAAAGTTTCAATAGTTTGCAAGTTAAAACTAATGTTTCAATAGTGCGTATGTTAAGAATAAAGTTCTATCTGTTTCTAGGTTAGAAATAAAATGAAGTTTCGCCAGTTTACAAGTTAAGAATAAATTTTATCTGCTTGTATGTTAGAATTAAAACAAAGTATCAACCGTTTACAAGTTAAAAATGAAGTTTCAATAGTGTATATGTTAAGAATAAAGTTCTATCTGTTTATATGTTAGAAATAAAAATGAAGGTTCACCAGTTTACAAGTTAAGAATAAAGTTTTATCTGCTTGTATGTCAGAAATGAAATAAAGTTTCACCAGTTTACAAAGTTAAAAATGAAGTTTCAATAGTGTGTACGTTAGAAATAAAGTTTCAATAGTGTGTATGTTAAGAATAAAGTTTTATCTGTTTGTATGTTAGAATTAAAAAACCGGTTTCAACCGTATACAAGTTAAAAATAAAGTTTCAATAGTTAACACGTTAAAAATAAAGTTTCAATAGTGTGTATGTTAAGAATAAAGTTCTATCTGCTTCTATGTTAGAAATAAAATGAAGTTTCATCAGTTTACAAGTTAATAATAAAGTTGTATCTGTTTGTATGTTAGACATAAAATAAAGTTTTAGCTGTTTGTATGTTAAAAATAAAATAAAGTTTCAATAGTGTGTATGTTAAGATTAAAGTTCTATCTGCTTCTATGCTAGAAATAAAATGAAGTTTCATCAGTTTACAAGTTAATAATAGAGTTTTATCTGTTTGTATGTTAGAAATAAAACAAAGTTTCAACCGTTAACAAGTTAAAAATAAAGTTTCAGATTAAAATAAAGTTTCAATAGTGTGTATGATGGAAATAAAGTTTAAGCGCTTTGTGCGTTAAAAATAAAGTTTCAACATTGTGTACGTTAAGAATAAAGTTCTATCTGTTTATATGTTAGAAATAAAATGAAGTTTCGCCAGTTTACAAGTTAAGAATAAATTTTATCTGCTTGTATGTTAGAATTAAAACAAAGTTTCAACCGTTTACAGGTTAAAAATAAAGTTTCAATAGTTAACACGTTAAAAATAAAGTTTCAATAGTGTGTATGTTAAGAATAAAGTTCTATCTGTTTCTATGTTAGAAATAAAATGAAGGTTCATCAGTTTACAAGTTAAGAATAAAGTTTTATCTGTTTGTATGTTAGACATAAAACAAAGTTTCAACGGTTAACAAGTTAAAAATAAAGTTTCAATAGTTTACAAGTTAAAACTAATGTTTCAATAGTGCGTATGTTAAGAATAAAGTTTTATCTGTTTATATGTTAGAAATAAAATGAAGTTTCGCCAGTTTACAAGTTAAGAATAAAGTTTTATCAGCTTGTATGTTAGAAATAAAATGAAGTTTCACCAGTTTACAAATTAAAAATAAAGATTCAATAGCGTGTACGTTAGAAATAAAGTTTCAACCGTTTACAAGTTGA
>CAJQUW010006933.1:0-14651 GCA_907163375.1 Prostheceraeus crozeri
TTTTCTATGAGATTGACACTCAATTTGTAATAACAGCAGATCGACTGGAAAATTTATGGTCGTTAGTTCAAGTCCTTTTACACTGCTACTTGATGCAGCGTATATTCACTTCTCACATGATAGATTTAATGTGACATTGAAGCTTGGAAAGTACAAAGACTTGCGAAATAATTGCAATTCGTAAATTCGATTAAATCAATCATCCAACACAAACTCAATTTTGATCATACTGAGAGTCTCAACTAAGGTCCAGCAGTATTGATCGACTTTCATAGTAAAACGTTAAGTGAATCACATTTCAGCCCGGAAGACTCATTCTTTGAGATCGATTAGTTAAGGAGTTGAAACGCATAAAAAGGATCGAAGTTGTCGTTGAGCTTTTCATACAGCAAGCGAATCCTTTCTCCATATCATTGCATGTATGTATACTTTATATGTTCTTATCTATTTCACACCAGATTCACTTGAACAGGGGGCAATTCTCTTTGCCTTATTAACTACTTTTTTTAAAGTTTCACGTTTTTAGATTTAGTAATGAATTTCGTTATAAAAATCTCGGTGCCTGACGCTAACATATCTGTGGATCGACGATGTCACTTTTCAACTACAAAAACATAATAAAATCATAAACCGCGCTAACGCGTATATCCGGGAAGAAGGTAAGCCTAGAATAATTCATTTACTTTATTACTTATACAATCTTTTATTTATGCATCTCGGAAAGCTGAACGATTCAGCTAATAAGCGCTATGTCAGTTTATCCGGATGTGATTTCAGCAACACTACAATATGTTTGATAACTTTAATCATTCATGTCTCTTTCAGAATAGCCTGTCGACCGCATTCTGCAGTAGTAGGGTCGTGTATTCGGTGACGCCAAAGACAGACGCACACAATTAAGTTTTTAAGGGAACCGATGACCGAATTTTACAAAACCTACATTCTTGGAGCTCATCAAATTACCTTTCATTAAGACGTCGACAAGAATATTCTAAAGAGTAAGTTAATAAAGAAGTTAGAATATTACACCGAAGAAGATGCTATTGACGTAATCCTCGTTTCAAGAACCCGAAATGAGAAGGTACTGTTATATAACTTGAGAAAGTGTTCCAGGTGTTAACAAAATCGAAAAAGCTTTCAACAAGAAAGAGTGACTGAATGTGATCAATCCCAGTTTTTCATTTTGTGTAATTTTTCTCTGTATCGTCAGTGAATACTTTGACCAGAAATTTACACTTTCATTCCTGGCTGACCACAACCAGTCAATCACAACGGAACTTGGAACTGTCTGGTTAAACGTACATCCGATGGGCCCTGCTCTAGTCTGCTCTGATTTTCCACTACTGTTCTAGACACAAACATGTGATGCGGGAAATCCTGATACTGGGTGTAAACAACTAGTTCAAACCATCCTGCTCCTTGTGCAAACAATGTGAATGGTGGATTGCGCCTGTTTTATGTGCTTTGCCGCGAGGAGGTCACCACTTTTGACACTTCCCATCTCTGCTTGTACTGGATTCAAATACTGCAAAACTCATATCAAACACCCATTGTCATCACCTTGCGATCCCACCTTCAGGGCAAAAACTTCAAGAAACCAGTAACCCTTGAACCAAACAACTCACAACTAGCCAGTGTCCCTAGACCCACGATAACCCCAGTAGGACCACACTTGGCAACCAAGCTCGGATGCATGGTCGCATCACATGACCACCCCTAGATTCCTGCACCCCAGAGACAGCTGTCAGCCAGAGCAACTGAAGTACAATACCCCAATTGAATGCGTTACTCACAGAAAGTCTTATGTTGCACCTAATACTTAATCACATGTCTGCGTCTCACCATGTGTGAATGACCCACCTGCCACTGCATCCTTCCAACAAGCTGCTAAACCGTGACCCGACAGAACTCCCCGTCTATGATGATGTATTTTAATTTTTATTATGACTTATGTTGTCTTTGCTCCCCGACTATTTCGTAAAAGTAGACCAGTTAGGATGTTTTCGATAAGTAGCTATTGGTATAGTGGCTATATTGTGATATATTTTGTTAATCGCTGTTGTCAGCTTGTGAACTTTTTATGACTGCAATTCTTTGGTTGCAAAAAAACAAACTCCGCTCAAAACTACATGTATCTTCTAATATTGATTCGTCTTCTCAAAATTATACGGAAATTTCTATTTGGACGACATATTATTATAAATCCCTTCACATTTCCGTTTTTAAGTCTGATTTTAATTAACGCAAAACTATGACCATTGATTTTTAAGTTGAATCATTTTCTTTATGTAAAAATACTCAACCAAGATATTACCTGAGTTTAAATATCGAAACTCTGTATGTTGACTAATTTTACATGACTATGATAAAATCAAAAAAGAGTCTCATCGTAACAGTCCTGTAGCATGCGAAAAATTCGTTATTCCAGCGATACTTGAAACGTAGGCCGACATTATGACATGTGTCCTATTCACTTTACACAATTGTGTTTGATTGTGCTTCATTAGCTGGACATCGTCGTATTAACATAAGACTGTCGTCCTAAATTGCAATTGAGGGTTCTGTTCTGGACACATGACAGAAATAGATTTACGTGTGAAAAGAAGTATCGCAATAAAACATGCTTTCAAACCAACGCAACTGTAGGTGCAAAACAATGTTTATTTACAGTCCAACAACCTTTTCAAATACCAAATATTACTTTTGGCAGAATTCGGTTAAATCAAATCATTTCAGCTACAATTACCTTGTAAAGTCTTTCTTTCCAAACCCAACAAAATCATTCCTGATGAAAGAACAGGGAGATTATCATGTTTTCGATGATATTTTAAATGTGCACTATTTCTGTTAGTATTTTATGCATATATGGCGACAGTCTCGTGTAAAAAGTCCCAGCAGCACATCACAAACAAATGAGGGAAGTCAAACCTAATAGATAAACCACTAACCCAATACGAGGAAGACGCACTGTAAATTATTGGAGGACCTATTTGTCAGTGGTAAGCTAGAGAAATGACATGATCGTTAAAGAAGAATGTAAATCACGATATCAGCTCTTGCATGATTTATGTAGATGCCAAGCCTAAAGTAGGCCTAAAGCAGGCAGTGTAACTAATTTTAACCGTGCAATCAATTATACCTGGACCGACGATATGATGATTTCAAAATGAATTGCAATAGAAAATATCACTCAAATTAGACTCATAATGGCTGGCAATCTATTGAAATATGATTTGACTTCCGAAAACCTCCATTAGACTAACTTTTCAAACATTGAGCACTGATTTTATATTTTTTTCCCGCAATCAATCCTTCCGCCGCCGTTTATTTTTTTTTTTTTTTTTTTTATTACTTTTCTTATTTTTGCCTATTACATTGTTTTTATTTGGATTTATTTTTTCTTTTTATTTTTTTTTCTTTTATTGGTATTTCCACCCGATGGATGTAGGGGGTGTTGAGTTGAGGGTGGGTAGTCAGAAGCATCCCCATCCGCCGCTGACAACTCAACGCCCCTCAACTCCCGGCCACCATGGCCTCTCGCTCGCTAACTCCGGCGCCCTCCCCCACGCGTCCCCTTAGGGTTTCTATTTTCTTATTCTTTATTTTTTTATTTCCGGCCCGCCCACATCCGCAAACAGCACACAATAGTATCTCACATATGTCCATCTGAAAGAAAAAAAGCTTCAAATCAAATGTGTCTTGTTTTATTAAATATTTTCAGGACAAACAATCAACCCGAAATATAAGGTTTGCTTATTCATGTACGCATTGAACAGGCTACATACTCAACGTTGATAACACTAATAAATCAGGGGATGTTCCTATGAGAATTACATCTTCAATCCCTCTGACATGCAATTCACGTGTTGAAAATATTATGACAGTGGGAACACTAAATTTCAATAACATAAATTAAAAATTTCCACTAGAAAAGGAACGGAAACATTAATTGCAGGTTAACTGCGTGAAGGGAAACCATTTCAAATTAGGGGTTTCAAAGAAATATGCGAAAAAGTAGTAGTTTCGCATCGAGCTAACGTCAAAAGTAATTGCCATTAAAGAACACAGCCAGACTATGTCCAATAAAAGAGGGGTGCTGTTCTATGTTACCAAACTTCAAGATCCAAATCGGATCAAAAACCTTAATGGTTGCAAAAATTTCCAGGAACTTATTATTGCTAAAGTAACGGCGCGTTTCAAAGTACAAGAGACCCAAAGTAACTCGTGCAATTCACATAGATAGAGTACTGTCCGGAAAGATTTCGCTAACTGCGAAATTACGGATTAACCCATCACTCTTTTTTTGGAAGAATCTCCGAATAACTAAATAACTTAAGGGACTGAAATGAGCCATTGTCCTTAACTTTAGATCTACGATAAGCAACCACAACCAATATTGTACTTTGTATGCAATTACTACCCGAAACAGATCATCATATGAAACAAATGTCTGCTTGTAAAATAAAAATTTATTTGCAAGGTTTAGTGTTAATTTCTACAATGAGCAGTCGAGTTCAGTCTTTTAATTACGCTATACAGAAACACAGGATTTCATTACAACAAAACGTGTCAGCAACGCCCGACACCCGACTGACCACGAATGTCATGCGACGACATCCACTTCTGTTGATGATTTTGCTAGAAAATGTAATTCAGTTTGACACTCACTTGAGCGAAGCTCAATCCATCTTAATTAAGTATGTCGCCTGGAATGGAACCGCAAACATGAAGATTGTAACATATGTACATGACTAGTCTGGACACGCACACAAGCACTAAATGTGCACACGTCTCTCATCGTAAGTTTGCGTCCTCAGAAGTTCTATTTTCACCTGACAGCCCCCTCGCTTGATCACAGCCGTGGAACTGTGAGCAAACGTTGGGCGTCTATCGTGACGTTTATTGATGAAAATTTTATATGCTAATATCCTCCTTAAAGAATAAGTTTTACTTTTCGACCTCCTAGTCGGACACACATTTACATGATGAGTGGTCTTACTGTTCGCGTCTAATATCCTTCACACACTAGTATGTTTTGTGACTATTATGACATTTGCGAGCTTGGCTTGAATTTTTCCTCAGGGACTTGCTATGCTTCGAATACATTTCGACAATGTTTTTTTGAACTTATTTGTAATGAGTTTGAATGTCATCGCAATACAATGCTCAGAAAGAGTTTTATTGAGTCTTATAGCACTATTGCTACCACCTCGCAGTAATAACATAATTAAAAGCCCCACGTCACAAAGCCTGGTGCCAACAGTAAAAGCAGGGTTAAAGCTTCGTTTAGGCAATTCCATAAAGCCTCTGCCAGTCAGCCAAGATACGAGTTCATGCTCGTTGTATTTGCATTCATGGTTTCAATTCTAGGAGTTTTAAGATATATGGGATCCGTATTATGGTAAATATTTCCGCAAGTACTTCCTACCACTTGTTCAACAATTGTGTAGAAAATTAGCCTATTATATGTTAAACCTATGGCCAATACCCGTCATAAAATGTCAATTATCTACACATCATCTTTTTCACAATTTTAACTACTGTTTATGCGTTATGTTCATGACTCATCGTACTACTTATACCATTTACTTGATAGTAAGTCACGAAAATTCTAAACCTACTGGGAAAATGATAGAGAAGAAGTTAAAATTTAGGAGAATTTTACACAAGAGGAATAGAAAGCCCTAATGCTTTCCTCACATCCAAAAAATCTCTATGAATTACATCAGGCTTGAAACATTTCAGGTGCCCATTTTTGATGCATCACCACCATTATGATTGCAAAGACACATGGTTCCCATCCTTTCCCAAATTCAGATGTTCTCCTATCTTCAAAAACAGCCTTTACATATTTTCCCATCACTTCTCCAAGGGGACTCTCCAACCTTATTCTTCATTGACTCTTCATATTCGGTCGACTACCATAAGTTCTCAACTATCTACCCACCTCCTCTCACCATGCCATTTCATTCTCCTCTTCTTTGCTCATCAATCATCTTCTCTTCTTAGAGCTTCAAGGCACTTCTCTGCTCTCTTACCTTAACACTCCTTCATAACTTATCCGGCTCCATTTTTACAACATCTCGTCCTTTTACCTACCCATAAACCAATCTTCCTCCAAACTCGCAGTCCTACCACTTTTTCATAACACAAACTATCTGACCAACTACACTCCTCACTACTTCTCTCAACCCCATAACCTAAGAACTTCTTTAACAAACATACCTTTTCTAACTCTGCAAATAAACATTTTCTCTTCTTATCCTATTCCACCGTCACAAACCTATTTTCGCTCAGATTAAATTAAAAACTGTTCCAATCAAGATTAGTATGAAAACAACTCTCCAAACTAACCTTCATTAACCTCCTTCCTCACCATAGCGAAACTTCCAAAAAACCATTCATGCTATAGCCTCGTCTCTCCAATCTACAATAAACGTCTAACTCAGCCTTTCTTGCTTCTTCAGACACTTCACTCCTACTCATCCTGCTGGTAGGCCCTATCAACATCCGAAATACAAAGGCTATTTGAACTTTTGACGTCCGTCTCTCTTCTGCTTTCTTCTTCTCTCTCTCCAACACTAAAAGCCTATGTAGTATTTTCTACGTGCTCATCGGACTGAAATGTAAAATATTTTCAGTATTCTGCTGCGTATTATGAAGTTTGATATAGATGTACAGTACTGTGCAAAAGTTTGGAAACACATGACAATTTTAGTGGATCCTTTGAAAAATTATATTTATATCCAATCCTCACACTCATTTTCATACCACTATGCCGTAACTAAAATGATTGACTAAGATATAGTTCGATAACTATATCATCAAAAAACGAATATTATCCTCCAAATCACTTTCACTTTATTATAGTTTTAGTACTTGATAAAACTTCCTTTATTCTTGATACGATCTGAAAGTCTTTGAGGCATGGACTCGATCAATTTTCTGCAGTACTCTGGAGTGATTTCGTGTATCCATACGCGTTTCACGACATCGATTAAGTTCCTTATAACAAGAACAGGAATGTTTATCTACACACTTTTTCACTTTTACCCAACAGTTCTCTATTGGGTTGCTCTTCTATCCAATCTTGTATCCTAGCGACGTGAACGTCTGAACGACCTTGCATAGCGGCAATTGACAATTGTTTTATCCGTGGTCAATTGTAGTTTAGACAGTTACCGTATCCTTATTGGTCAGTTAATTTGGCAAATCAGACAATTGATGACGAAATTGCTGCATAACAGAAGCTAAAGAAAGTTTACAACAGAATTTTGTACGGTCATTTCATCATGGGTCGAGTGAAAGAGACCCTCAGCTGAAAAACGTGCTCAAAATCGATATTCTCCACCAGGAGGGATATTCTCAGAGGATAATTGCAACTAGAATGGGTGTTTCCTTGTCATGTGATGTCAAAAACTTTAAAGCGCAATTAAGGAAATGAATAATTTTGAAAGCAGAGAAAAAACGTTCAGGATCAGACCGAAGCAGACAACTGTCCAGTACTGACAGTTAATTCGTCGATTGTGTGTGTCAAATCCTTTTGCATCGTCTTCGGAAATTCGTGCAAATCTTCCCTCAGGTTCACTACATACCTGCCAGCACTTCTACCATTCTTCGACGTCGATTGATCAAATCTGGTCTACGAGCATATAAACCAGCAAAGAAGCCTTTCTTATATCTCGGAAAAACATTCTATTGATCGACTTGCATTATGTGAACGTTATCGCCATCTTACATTGAATACTGGTCCAATGTCATGTTCACTGACGAGACAAAAATTATCGCAGTTTCATTCCCAAATCGTCCCTGACTGTCCGAAGGCCTCAGACACAACGATTTCGTCCAAAGTACAAAAACCGTCAAGACTGTTCGCTCTGCTGCCTCTGTCATGGATTTGGGGAGCCTATAACCATGGACGGGCGCTGTGGTTTACATTTCATTCCACGTGGATCAACGTTGAAGGCTAGAGACTATCCTTGCTATCATTCATGGAGAAAGTTCCTCAATTTATGGATGCTTTGAGGGGCACATCTATTCTACAGCAGGATGAGCCCCGTGCCATAATGCCAAACTGGTCAAATCGTGGACTAAGAAGAGCAAGAAGAATGGCAGTTGTTGGACGGGTTGGCCGGGAAATATTCCCACGGACCTAAACCCAATAGATGAACTAAGTATGGAGATAAAAGTGAAAAAGTGTTGTCCCCAGATAAACATTCCTGTTACTTCTTATAAGGAACTAATCGATGTCCGTGAAACGCGTATGGATACACGAAATCTCTCCAGAGTACTGCAGAAAATTGATCGAGTCCATGCCTCAACAGACTTTAACGCAGATTGTCACCCATCATCGAATAAAGGAAGTTTATCATAGTAACTCTAACTATAATAAAGTGGATTGATTTGGAGATAATATTCGTGTTTTGATGATATTTTAATCGAACTGAAATCTTAGTGCGCAATCATTTTAGTACGCATAGTGGTTGAAAATGAGTGTGAGGATTGATATAAAATATTAATTTTTCAAAGTGATCCACTAAAATTGTCAAGTGTTTGCCATATGCGACTTTATGCACAGACTGTAACATCGACCTCAAGTGCTCCGATGTGAGTGAGCACTCCCAATTCAATATAACTTTTCACTTTCCTAATATTTCTAATGAATAATTATCATTTTAAATTTAATATTTTAGAGAATAATCAGATTTTCGCCATCGGTTAAAATTGGCCTATGTCTAATTGATTCGTTCTTCCAAGATTATAGAGCTGTAATATACTTCTGTCCATTGTAGGGCATTTCATGAAATGTGGTCATTTCACTTATTTATTTCTTGCGGACAGGAAACTGCTTATAAAAATTGATATATTTCAATCAAGATACAAAATAACTTTTGCGCAAGTTTTTTCGACATCACTATTGCTTGCCATTGTCAAGCATATAATGATTAAAGTTTTTTAACATTTGAAATTGCATCTAAAAATACCTAACAATAAAAATTACATCTGTAAATATCTAGCGCAAAGGGAATTGCGTGCTGTAAAGATATCCAACAAGATAAAAAATCATATGGTCAATAAGAACTATACAGGGTATAAAAAGACTAAAATAAACTACATGGTCCATTAGAAAGGGAAGCTTTGACAAAAGTACATATTTGGATCAAATTTGGCATCATAGTCGAAAAATACAATATGTGTCCAGTGATCTTACAGTTTATTTAATGATCTCTTTTACTTCATAATTATCTTTTTCAGATATCTATCTTATTATAATATACATGTCCTTTAGACTGTAGATATTTATAGACGCAAATTTTCACTCATATATCTTTTATATGTAATTCTTCAAATGTTAAAAGATACAAAATCACTTTTGCTTGACAATGACATTAGCATTCGTGTCAAAGCACTGTGCATAAGGTAAGATCTTTATACTTGATTTCATTAGATTGACTGTAATTATATTGAACATTTGTAAGTGACTTACTGTCCACAAGAAACAAATAAGCACGTAATGTCATAAAATGCAAATAAAAAAATGATTATTGTGCATTATATGAATTACTAGGGTGCCTACTGATACTATGCCTATGTTTACATTTCATGCTAATGTTGATAATGGTATGAGTGGGGCGTTGCTGCTGCTAAGCCAAATTAATAAGAAAGCTTGATTACACTACACAATTTTGCTAGCATGTTTTGCCGCTTGCCTATAATAGTGACAGCACGAAGTTCACTAACTTACGTACTCACCCAGATGAAAACAAATCGTTTTCAAATTATCATTTTTCCTCTTCTACACTAGATTTATTGCATCAATCGCTAACTCATTACATTATTTGATAGTAAGTCATCATGAAAACTCTGTATTCCACTGAAAATGATGGAGAAGTGAAATTTAGAAGAATTTTACACTCGGGATGTCAATTAGAAGTCCGCGTTCCTTGACCACGAAACACAATCGTATTTCGTGTTGTGTTGAGCCTTGTCATTCGTACTCGTGTTTTATTTTCGTGTTCTGACACAATGAATTTCCTGTTGCAAAACTTTTAGTATTTGAGGACAATTTGATTAACCTAGAGGTCGCACTCTGGCCGTTTTTCAATATATTATCAATATTTTTCAATTTTATTCTATCTGATCGAAGGTTTGACTCTAACTACTTCAATCAGTCCATTGAAAGTCACTCAAAACCGCATCGTCAAGAGCCCGTAAAAACCCACATGATGAATGACCATTAACAGCAACCTTCCTATGACCCTACCAGCATTTGCACACTTAAGCTGCTGTGCGATGAGTCGACCAGCGGGATGGAAAATATTTAATTGATTGATAGACTCTCTTCAATATGATTAATTGATTAGATTCAGCCACCAAATATTCCAATTAAATTGCAATTATTCGCAATTCAAAATAAGGCGATTATATCACAAGACAACAAACAGTGAATAATATGAATATTTTATACTCGTTAGGCCCATTTCAGCGAGAAAACAATTTTTACTAACAATTCATCTCCAAATTTTTAACTGAACAAGGTCTCCAACTATGTGTGTGATTCTCGATTCATCATTCACATGGAACACGTAATGTAGGCCTAATGCCAGCCCAGTGTAACTACTTTTAACCGTTCAACTATTATACCTGAGACCGACGATATGATGATTTCATTCAAAAGACTTGCATGAAAATATCACTCAAATTTGACTCATAGGCTGGCATCTAATTGAAATATGATTTTACTTCCGAAAACCTCCATAAGACTACTTTTCAAACATTGACACTGATTTCCTCTCACCATGATGTCCAACTGAAGAAAAAAAGTTCAATATGTGATTGATTAATATTTTAGGACAACAATCAAGAATAACGTTTGCTTATTCATGTACGTTGAACAGGTACATACTCAAGTTGATACATAAATCAGGGGATGTCCTATGAGATTACATTTCAATCCCCTGACATTCAATTCACTGTTGAAATATTAGACAGTGGAACTCTAAATTTCAATAACATAAATTAAAAATTTTAGAACGGAATTAATTGCAGTTAATGCGAGAAACCATTTCATTTAGGTTCAAAAATATGCGAAAAAGTAGTTTCGCATCGAGCTACGTCAAAAGTAATTGCATTAAGAACACAGCAGACTATGTCCAAAAAAGGATGCTGTTCTTATACCAAACTTCACCACGGCAAAAACTTAATGGAGCAAAAATTTCCAGGAACTTATATTGTAAAGTAACGGCGCGTTTCAAAGTAGAGACAAAGTACGTGAACAATAGATAGAAGTAGTCGAAAGATTTCGCTAATGCGAATTACGGAATTACCCATCACTCTTTTTAGAATCTCCGAATAATAAACTTAAGGACAATGAGCCATTGTCCTAACTTTAGATCTACGGATAAGCAACACAACAATATTGTACTTTGTATGCATTACTACCGAAACAGATCATCATATGAACAAATGTCTGCTGTAAAATAAAAATTTATTTGCAAGGTTTGTGTTAATTTCTACAATGAGCAGTATAGTCAGTCTTTTAATTACGCTATACATGAAACACAGGATTTCATTACAACAAAACCGTCAGCAACGCTCCGACTGACCACGAATGTATGCGTGACATCACTTCTGTTGATGATTTTGCTGAAGAAAAGTAATTCAGTTGACACTCACTTGAGCGAAGCTCAATCCATCTTAATTAAGTATGTCGCCTGGAATGAACCGCAAACATGAAGATTGTACAATGTACATGATATCTGGACACGCACACAAGCACTAAATGTGCACACGTCTCATCGTAAGTTGCGTCTCAGATGTTCTATTTTCACCAGCAGCCCCGCTTGACACAGCGTGAACGTGAGCAACGTTGGGCGTCTTGTGACTTTTTTGATGAAAATTTTATTAGCTAATATCTCCTAAAGAATAAGTTTTACTTTTCGACTGTCGGAAATTTACATGATGAGTGGTCTTCTGTTCGCGTTAATATCTTCACACACTAGTATGTTTGGTGACTATTATGACATTGCGAGCTTGCTTGAATTTTTCCTCAGGGACTTGCTATGCTTCGAACATTTCGACAATGTTTTTTTGAAATTTGAATGATTGAATGTCATCGCAATACAATGCTCAGAAAGAGTTATTGTCTTATAGCACTATTGCCCTACCACCTGCAGTAATATCAAATAAAAGCCCACGTCACAAAAGCCGGTGCCAACAGAAAAGCAGGGTTAAAGCTCGTTTAGGCATTCCATAAAGCCTCTGCCAGTCAGCAAGATACGAGTTCATGCTGTTGTAGCATTCATGGTTTCAATTCTAGGAGTTTAAGATATAAGGGATCCGTATGTAATATTTCCGCAAGTACTTCCTACCTTGTCAACAAAGTAGAAAATTAGCTATTATATGTACCTATGCCAATACCGTATAAATTCAATATTCTACACATATCTTTTCACAATTTTATCTACTGTTATGCGTTATGTATGACTCATCGTACTACTTATACCTTTACTTGATAGTAAGTCACGAAAATTCTAAACCTACTGAAAATGATAGAGAAGTAAAATTTAGGAGAATTTTACACAAGAGGAATAGAAGCCTAATGCTTTCTCACTCAAAAATCTCTTATGAATTACATCTGCTTGAAACAATCAGGTGCCATTTAGGCATCCACCACCATTATGAGCAAGAAGACACATTTCCCATCTCTCCAACAGGCCTATGTAGTATTTTCTACGTGCTCATCGGACTGAAATGTAAAATATTTTCAGTATTCTGCTGCGTATTATGAAGTTTGATATAGATGTACAGTACTGTGCAAAAGTTTGGAAACACATGACAATTTTAGTGGATCCTTTGAAAAATTATATTTATATCCAATCCTCACACTCATTTTCACCACTATGCGTACTAAAATGATTGACTAAGATATAGTTCGATAAAATATCATCAAAAAACGAATATTATCTCCAAATCAATTCACTTTATTATAGTTTAGTACTTGATAAAACTTCCTTTATTCTTGATACGATCTGAAAGTCTTTGAGGCATGGACTCGATCAATTTTCTGCAGTACTCTGGAGTGATTTCGTGTATCCATACGCGTTTCACGACATCGATTAGTTCCTTATAAGAAGAACAGGAATGTTTATCTACACACTTTTTCACTTTTACCCAACAGTTCTCTATTGGGTTGCTCTTCTATCCAATCTTGTAACCTAGCGACGTGAACGTCCTGAACGACCTGCATAGCGGCACATTGACAATTGTTTTATATCCGTTGTCAATTGTAGTTTAGACAGTTTACCGTATCCTTCTTGGTCAGTTAATTGGCAAATCAAGACAATGGATGACGAAATTCAGCATAACAGAAGTAAAAAAGTTACAACATAATTTTGTACGGTCATTTCATCATGGGTCGAGTGAAAGAGACCTCAGCGTGAAAACGTGCTCAAAATCGATATTCGCCACCAGGTAGGGATATTCTCAGAGGATAATGCAACTAGAATGGGGTTTCCTTGTCATGTGGGTCAAAAAAAACGTTAAAAGCGCATTAAGGAAATAATAATTTTGAAAGCCAGATAACGTTCAGGTCTGAACCGAAGAGAAGACAACTGTCCAACTGACAGGTTAATTCGTCGATTGTGTGTGTCCCAAATCCTTTGCATCGTCTTCGGAAATTCGTTGCAAAATCTTTCCCTCAGGTTCACTACATACCTGCAGCACTTTCTACCATTTCGACGTTCGATTGATCAAATCTGTCTACGAGAGCATATAAACCCAGCAAAGAAGCCCTTTCTTATCTCCGGAAAAAACATTATTGATCGACTTGCCTTTGTGAACGTTATTCGCCATCTTACATTGAATACTGGTCCAAATGTCATGTGCTCTGACGAGACAAAAATATCGCAGTTTCTTCCAATCGTCCGACTGTCCCGAAGACAGGCCTCAAAATCAACGATTTCGTCCACAGTTACATCCGCAAAGCACTGTTCGACTCTCTGCTGCCTCTGTCATGATTTGGGAGCTATAACCATGGACGGGCGCTGTGGTTTACATTTCATTCCACGTGGAGCAACGTTGAAGGCTAAACTATCTTAGCTATCATTCAGGAGAAAGTTTCCTCAATTTAAGGCTTTGAGGGGCAACCTCTATTCTACAGCAGGATGGAGCCCCGTGCCAATAAAGCCAAACTGGTCAAATCGTGGATAAAGACAAGAAGTATATGGCAGTTGTTGTTGTTGGCCGGGAAATTCCCCGACCTAAACCCAATAGAGAACTCGTTGGGTAAAAGTGAAAAAGTGTGTAGATAAACATTCCTTTCTTCTAATAAGGAACAATCGATGTCGTGAAACGCGTATGAATACAAACGAAATCTCTTCCAGAGTACTAGCAGAAAATTGATCGAGTCCATGCCTCAAAGACTTTCAGATTGGATCAAGAATAAAGGAAGTTTTATCAAGTACTAAACTATAATAAAGTGAATTGATTTGGAGATAATATTCGTTTTTGATGATATTTTATCGAACTGAATCTTAGTCAATCATTTTAGTACGCATAGTGGTGAAAATGAGTGTGAGGATTGGATATAAATATAATTTTTCAAAGGATCCACTAAAATTGTCAAGTGTTTCCAAACTTTTGCACAGTAC